>CAEFZY010063184.1:0-30807 GCA_903066815.1 Brachyrhaphis roseni | reverse complement strand
TTAATAAAGCTACAAACGTTTAGAATCTTAGTGAATATTTTGATAAGCCTGTCAGAAGAGGAAGTTCTGGTCTCAGCGTCCTGGAGGTGTTCAGTTTGTCACCTGATGCCGCGATCGACTCAAAACCTTCCCGCGATCGACCGGTAGATCGCGATCGACCTTATGAGCACCCCTGGCTTAGAGGCATACAACTATAAAGCACCATTTTTAAAAAATCCTCCAATCAACAGATTAATGTGTTTGGTTCATTCCACAGCCAAAGTGATGCCATAGAACATTCAACAAATTAAAGTTGGGCAACATCTCTGCTGATTAATGGAAATGTGTCAGTAAAAGATGGATGCATGCATCGTGTTGGGAGCCTCGTCTTTGGCTGTGTCTCAACTTCGGTGTGTAGCGTTAGTCTGGCTGTTTTGCCCCACCATTAATGGTGAGCACTCAGTGAGAGAGATTGATTATGCAACCTGAAGTGCCACAGGGCAACTTCAATCTGGAAGTGCTTAGAGTACACAGCCAACCACAGTGATTCCTGCAGGGCAAATTGTAGGAGGCATGATCTGACAAAAAGGAATTTCAATTTGTTAGCTGTATTCCTTCAGACAAATGCTTCCCATGGTACTTCTGTTTTCTGCCCCTTGCTTTGTAGCAGTGGACAGTCTTTTTGCAAAATCATCAGAGAAAAACTTTCTGCCTGTAATCTTGAGTTGTTGTGTTGATGTTGGTCTCTTTTCTTAAAGTTCAAACAGCTTAAATTGTTAAGAACAAAGCAGCAATTAATTCTTTCAGAGTTGCCGATGAAACATGCCGCTTAGTTCTGACCTTATCCTGAAATCGGCCTCTTTAAAACAATTTTTTTCTTTAAAATACAGAAGAATGTTAACTGGCTGAAAAACCGCTCGTGTTTTCAGAGGGCTTTTCGATACAACGAGCTGTATTCTTCTGAAATTAGCAGGTCACGTTCATTAATCATAGTGTTTGAGGGCCGCTTTGAACTATCGGGTTCAGGTCATTAAACCGAGCCTGTCTGGGGCACGAGCGGGCGACACGGAAACTCTCTGGGCTCAGCCAGACGCGAGACACACTCATAACGATCTGGATGTGTGAGTGTCTGACTTATGCCCACTTCTCAGAGCACAGTCTCAGGTTCAGTGTGGGATTAATTTGGAGAAATAATAACACAAGTTGGGAGCAAGAAAAGGTTGAAATGGGGAGTGAGGGAGGGGGGCTTGTGTGAGAGGGGATTTCAGTGCATGTGCGGTTTTCCTGAGACAGTTTTACTGGATATATGACTTTTACTCTGTGCATTTGGCAAGAAAATCCTGTGACAACGGTATGGTTGTTATTTTGTTTTGTCTTTCTGTTCGTTCCCTCTTTATCCCTGTCCGTTCTCCCCTGGTGCTCCTCTCTTCCAACCACCGGAAAGTGAAATCCTACCCTGTGATCATTGGTCCAACATTGCTAAAATGTGTTCCCATTTAAGGTGAGGCTCACCCAAGCACTCTCTGTGTGGCTTCCTCTTAAACCAACTTAATCAGGCAGGAATTTGGGTTATTAGGGTCATGGACACTGGGAAACAGCCTGAGCGGGAAGCAAAGTGCAGAGAAGCGAGACGGTGAGGACACAGATGTGTCGCATCAGAAGGCTTTCTGAATCACAGTGTTCATGGGAAAATGAACTCTGCCAGGTGGACGACGACGTCCCGTTTAATTTACCTGAGTGGGTCACAAGACCCTTGTGAGTCCGCCGGACTGTGGATTTCTGGGTTGTTAATTAGAGCTAACAGTACTTGAACTAAACTTTCCAGTGACCCTCCTCGGTAAAGCTGAAGTGGAAAATCCAAACACTCCTAAGCCTGAATTCTGGCTCCCTCTCTTTGTTTGGGGAGTTTGCAGGTTTTCAGAAAGTACAAAAACAGAAAGGTTGAAAACCTCTGCCAGAGTCTTGACAGAGAATTGTTCAGGACAAACTGCAAAAGAGGGCAAGGTTTTTTTTTCCGCCCATATCTCTTCAGTCATCCAAATATTGGAACAATAATATTTTTTTATACCCATGAAGGGTTTCATATTAAACATTTGTATGGAAAAATACTCTAGTTTTTAGATTCTAATTCATATTGTATTACCTGCTTTAAAGAATCTAAATTGGATACATTTAAATGATATAAATTTTGAATTAGAGTTGTGTTTTCTTGATTAGTGAAATTTGAGGTATGGTTGTATTTAAATTTTCACAATATTGTAAAAAAACTGCTGGAAAATGTTGGAAATCAGAGTCTGAAAAAAGAACAAAATAGAGCAGTTACAGGAACCATGAGCATGCTGAACGATGTTATCTCTGTTTTTATTTAACTATATTTATCATAGAGTGGGAATATACAGCATTATGCAATGAGATACTTTTTATCAGAGCTTCATAATTAGTTAATTGGGACCTCCATTGAATTGTGTCCCTTCTGTTTTTGTTATTTAGATCTTTATCAAACGGTTTAAATAAAATCTCATAAAAAGCTCAAAAGCTGGAAAGCAGAGAAAAATCTTGAAAGTTCAGATTTGGGTTTCGAATGTAACTGAGAAGGCATAATTATCAAAAAAAAATTTTTTACCTGTACTATACTACCCTCTTAACATTTTCACTTTGAAAAAACATGGATTTGTTTTTCAGCCAACAGCCAATCAGAAATTTTAAGAGTAAACTCGCCATCATCAACATTTGTCTCTCATTTACAAATTTTATCTTCTACATTTTTTTATGAAATACTACTTTTTATCTTACAGTGCAGCAGTGCTTGATCTATATGTTGTCTTTTAATGATGCTGATGTTTAAAAATATTTAACATGGCCTGTGTGCATATTGTTTTGAGTTTAGTCACAGTGTTTGGACATATGCTTTGATGCATAAATTGGAATAATTTTTTGTTACACTTAATTATTGAATTAAACAGTTTCACAGATCTTATGTTACTTATCAACTACAGATGCTCAAACGAAGCCAATGTTCATCCATTTAGATCACGTCTCTAGAACCTACTTCTGAAAAAACTAATTTTCTTATTATCATAAACATAATTTAGGTAACATATTCATATCGACTGGTCATAATCTCTTAACAGAACCCTTTTACAAAAAAATTACTTTTTTGCTCTCCACTTTCTCCCATAAGCAGTTTTTGGTTAACGAGCAGGAAAGATTTTCTATTTGCCAGATACTAGACCACAGTGTTTGTGCTTAAAAAAGAAAAAAGAAAAGAAAAAGCAGCTGGAATTATCTTAAAATTAGATTTGTGAAGGCATGTACTGAACCAGAACTGTAAATATGTAACCCCTTTGATCCAAAAAGGTAAAGAAAGGTTCAGCTAAGTAAATATTAATGTGGAACAGAAGGAAACTAAGGAGTGTGATGGCATGTCACGACAAACTGGATTTAGATTGGGAATGGATTTTTTTTCTCATCATTCATCAAGTTAAACACACTAAATTAAGATTTCCTGTAAAAGTCAAATGTCATATGCATTATTTTGGTAATTTAGTTATTTTTAAGCTTAGGCAATTATAGATTTACCTCTAAATAAATAACAGTTCCACCCCTTGGTTTGCTTTGTTTTTACTCATTTCAAATAAACCCCTTTGATATTTTTTAAAGTGACCCTAGGGAGGGTTGCTTTGAATGATATTAAATCTGCAAAACAAAATTTGGGTATTGTTTTCCTTTCAGATCAGTTGGTGAATAACCCTGAACCAGTTCAGCCAAGCAATGCTGACAGATTGAAGACAGTGGCTTACGATGAGAGAGGAGCCCCAGGGAAGGGTTGCTTATGTGTCGACCAATAACAGTAAAAGCAATGTGAAAAATTTACCAAACAAGTAGTGATTATGAAGGTATGTGGGAGAACAAAAACATGTGCAAGCAAAGGGAAGAACCTGATTCGACTATCTGGGACATAACATAATGTCTGAAACATGCCGACAACTAAAATAACATCACGCTTTTTGAAAGAGGTCTAAAATGTAAACCTGTAACCAAAAGCTTCCATAAATCCATTCATTTTCTTCTCCTGCCTAACAATAAGCAGTCTTGCTGAGGTTTTGGAGGCCGTCCAGCTGAGAAATGTCTGCAGAGTCCAGCAGTGTGCCTGCAGTTTTCTCTCCTATATGCATGCAGTGGTGAAACTTCAGCTCTCTGCTTCACTTTTCCAACATGTGGGGTCACTAGTGGCGTTAGGTGGTTCGGGTGGTTGGCATGGTGACAGCTTTTCCCTGCTCTTTCTTCTTTAATAAAGCCATCCGAGGTGCAGCTCACAGCTGCTCACGGTCCACAAAAACATATTTTATCGCATTCTCACCGTGACCCACTGATCTCAGGACCTTGTCAACTTGCAGTAACTTTTCTTTGGCAGCCCTAACCTAAACGTGTAAGGGCAGCAGTCCAGGCCTGTTACACTTCAAACACATTGTTCTCCACTGAAAGTCCTTCATTTATCCCACCGAAGAACCATTAGACACGTTTCGTTAGACCTCCGCTCCTTTGTTCAGAGAGAAAGCTGCAGGGTCAGCGTAGGAAATAAGGTTTCTCTAAGATTTACTCCTGGGCATCCAAAAACTTTTTCTATCTTTCTAATGAGAAACAGATTAGTGTTAAAAAAATCTTCACAAAAAAAAAGTCTAAAGGCATTACTGGTTTTCCCAGAATATGAGCCTTGTTGGCTCAGTTCATATAGGTTATCAACAAAATGATGCCGCTGTAATTTTAGCTTTATGTCCATGTTTTGTGTTTTTGCTCTTCTTATTGGTATCAGAAATAGTAACTATATCTGCAGGTTCCAGTACATGGCCAGGGCTGTTAACATACCCTGCATGTAAAATGCTATGCTAGCTTCACTCAGAAAGTGGGAATGTTTATTCTTGTTCTTCTCTATTGGTTTTTGCTTTTGTTAGCTTACTGTTTTGACCTGTTAGCTGTAACAGTTGGTATGTTTAATATCACAGCTGGGCATTGATTTGCTCATGATATTGATTTTAAATCTGTGAGAGCTGCAGATATTTTGAAGCTCAAACTTGAAATGCTGATATATTCACAAGCTCTGTTTTGGGCAATATGGCTCTTCACCCAGGATGTCATGGCCTGAAGAGTTTCACAAGTACTCAAAATATAAGTGACAGGTAATCCATATTGCTGATATGGATGTCCAGTCAACAGGAAGTGGGTGTCATGCTTTTTATATATATATATTTTTGCAGGAGCCTCTATTTACTCCTGATATTAACAGAGTTACCACATATAGTGCTTTGAGTGGCACTGCACATCATTTTAGCCTTGGAAACTGCATGAGACATATATACATATATAAATTTTGTGTATCAACTGTCTGTCAGCTCGGTGACTGACAGTTGAAGCAACAGGTGGGGGAAGGGCAGCACCAGTCTATGCTAAATAAAGCTAGACAAAAGTGCAGTCACTCTGCTTTTTCAGTGGAATTGGCTAACACTATTTAAAACCAGCAGAATAATTTATGGACATTTTTGGGCTGTTGAACCATGACTTGTGTGCGTGTGTGTGTTTGTGTCTGATATGGGTAGAGTAAAATAGTTTTGACTTACTTTTTGTGTTCACCAGATGAAGGGCAAGGTGTGTCCCCATAAACACTCCAAAAGGCATAATGGTGTCATAAACCACAAACGTATGTGTGTGTGTTTGTTTGTGTGGGGGTGTGTGTGTCTGTGTGTGGGATATGCTCCTGCAGAGGCGTGTAAATTATTCGGTGGATGTGAAGGTTGTGCCATTAGGCCTGTGGTGGGAGATGGGAAGGTGATGAATGCCTAAGTAACCCACGGCAACTGCTCGTATACTTTATCCTGTCATTAAGTTTATAGAGTTGTTTTATTTTTTATATTATTATTATTATTTTATTTGACAGTGATAGTCAAAGTGACACTCATGCTGCTGCATGTGTGAACAGTAGCTTTACCATTTTAAAGTGTCTGTAGCTTCTAATTTTAGCAGACAGGCCAGGCTATCATAAGAACTACAGTTTTGTCAGTTCTAGATTTGCGATGGTGGATTCAACTGGTTGAAAAAACATGAGGTTTTTTGAGCCTCCCAATCAGCTGGTGACAAGTCAGGAGGGGCCAAACAGGGTAAAGATCATCTGATTCCGTCATACAGCTTATTTTTCCTGTCCAACTTTAATCAATATTCAATATGAAAGAATACAGCATTTCTGTAAAATTAGTTTTTCATCATTGGCCATTTGGGGGAATTACACCTTTCATTAAATCTACACCAGCACAGCTCGAGTTATTCACAGCCACCCTGCTCCTGACAGATTATTCAAACTCCCTGCCTCTCGCCCGGCCTGATCCTGGCCTGAAACACTCTCCGACACCTCCACACTCACATGTTGTCAGTCAGTTAA
Source organism: Brachyrhaphis roseni (assembly GCA_903066815.1). NCBI lineage: Eukaryota > Metazoa > Chordata > Actinopteri > Cyprinodontiformes > Poeciliidae > Brachyrhaphis > Brachyrhaphis roseni. Next base: position 24,398 of record CAEFZY010063184.1, on the reverse strand, counting down.
TAAAACCACCTGGACGGGTGAGATCATTCAGATTCCCCTCTTCTCTTCACCATCCTCCTCCAGGTTCTGTAACGTCCACATCTCTGATTACCCTCGTGCCTCCCTCTTGTGTGTGGCCTTGATAGGTAGCAATGAAGAGAAATGAACAGAAAGTAGAGACGTATCTCTTGTTTTATATCCAGAGAATGGAGGTTGCTGACAAAAAGTGTGTGCACACATGCGGGGAGTTGAAGAGGCCGGGGCCCTGTCTAACCTATCTGAACCGAGGCATGGGACCTGCTATCTGTTTCTCATTTAGCCTGCACTCTGTGGTTTTCCTGCAGTGACAGGCCTCCGAGTGGAAACTGGCACTAACGAGCAATTATATCCTGCCTGCCTGGCAGGGATTATGGGATTACAGAGTGATCAGCTTCAATCTGTGCTCTCTCTCTGTACTCTCATTTTCCCAATCACCCTCTTCCCTGTTTTGGCCCTTATCTCTCCTTTTGGATTCCTCTCGTTCTGTGGCTCAATTATCCTTCCCTCACTTCTCTTTCCCCGGGACATAACTAGTGTTTTGAAGTCTATTTTCGCTTATCATATTTTTTTAATTATCTCATTCTCTTTATCACTTCCCCTGTTTTGCTTTTTCACCCTTGACTTTGTGGCTGCCTTACATTATTAAAACGGAGAGATTTATGTGGTCCAAAGTTCGACACAAAAGTTTAATAGGCTTTACATCTGATTTGTGAAAATAGGAGAGTTCTAATTACTCTAAAGGGAGAGTTATCTCAGTTTTTATTGTCCTGAGCAGCCCTTTGTCCTGGAGGCCTCTACTTAGACTCTTTCACTACATCAGAGTACAAATTTAACAGGTGATGTAATAGCCTAAAGCTTCTTGCATACCATGTTTATGGAAAGTACTTCAAACCCTGTCAGCAGAGTGTCATACGCTAGATTAAAGGAAAGCTACAGAACCAGTTTGTACGTCTGTGTGTGCAAACGGAGCTTTTGGAGCCCCAGCAGATCTCCTCCAGCTTCACTTTCTGGGACCTCCCCAGGTTTCCCGGTGTCTGTTAGTGATCAGGCGGCTCTCCGGGTGTTCGGTCTCCCTTTCCTCCGTCTCCTCTTACACCGCAGGTGTCTTTTATTGAGGTGGCTGTGATTTACTGCTCTGTGTTTTTTGTTTTTTTCCCTCCCTTCTCCTGGATCCTGCAATCAGGCACCACAGTAGTGACAGGTTGAAGCTGGAGGTCAGAGCATTTTACATACATACATACATCCACAACAAAACACTGCGCGTCCCTAATGGGAGATCATTACCACATATTAGACAAGGGAGCGCTCTTTCTCTGGAACAAGGTGAGAGGTTTATGGAAACTCTGTGGGCACAGATCACCTCTGGGGGGGTAACTGCACACAGATCAGAAACACACTGAATTTATTTTCCCCTTTAGAAACAGCTTATAGACAAAAAACATGTTGCATTTATCATCTTTAATGTGATGTTCAGGAAATAACATCACATTAAATGCAAATATTTTAATTCAACAGAATGTTTTAATTCTAATCATTTTAATTTTGTCGTTTAAATGAATAGTGATGCACTCTGAAACACATCACATGTTCAGGCCTTTATATTGTAGGTGCTCAAGAAATGAATTAATTACCATTGACTGAAATCATTTATACAGGTTAACCTAATATCACTCTAGAGAAGAGACTTCATCTGATGACAAGATGAGATGTTACAGAAAAAAAACTACAAATCCCCATTTATTGGTTTTGAGAAACAGAGCAAAAATAAATCACAAATTGTGTTTTAAATAATCTGGAATTATTATTATGGTATAGAGTAATCCAGTCCAAGCTGGACTGGTGCATAACGTGTTTTTAAGTTATGCATAATATTTGGGCAGTCATAATATATTGAATATTCTCCATTTAATGTATACAGTGGTTACACTTTTGTTTTCTTTTTTCTTCTTTTGCTCTTTCCTTTGGTTTGTTGTTTTGTTGTATTTCCTTCTTATTCATGTAAAAGACTTTGAATTGCCTTGTTGCTGAAAATGTGCCATATAAATAAAATTACCTTATCTTACCTGTTTACTAATACAATAAAAGTTTCCAAAATGTTCCAAATATTTGATAAAGAATCTTTGTTTAGTGCTCATTAGTTCAGTTTTGTGGCAACTATTGATATTGAATTAAGGATGATCAGAAATGTAAAATTACCCTTTAGTTTTGTACTAAGCTAACTTTAGCATTGCTATTTTCTAATGGTTATCCACTCATAGTATTCTCATACTCATTACAAATAGTTTGCATCTTATCTGTCACAATTTCTTCTTTCGTTTTCTGCCAATTTCAATGTGCCCCTGGCCAAGGCGCATAGCTCTTATCTGCCTACTGATCTGTGGATGATTGTATGTGTGTGGCTGAACCAGTGGTCTCCAAAACTGGAATCATTTGTGGTTCTGGTTATTAACCATGAATTATTTATGTTAGGACCAGAAGCAGCATCATAGCATGTGGTTAAGTTAGAGAGAGGTAGAGAGAGAGAGAGAGGCGCTTTGGGTTGTTCTAACAACTTCTTGTAATTCTATTTTGAAAGGTATGACATGAACTTTTATTGCCAACCATAAAATTGGTCAATTATGGTTAAGTGTCGATTACTTGTTGCATCTACAAAAAATTTGACCTGAAACAATTAATCTGATTAATTGTGATAAATAGGTTATTGAAATAATCATCAACTAATTCAATAATCAAGGCAAATGGCTTTTTTTTTGACTCAAAAAAGGCCATTTGTTGAATAAAACAACATATTCTTATCAGTAATTAAGCCAAAACTGTACGAGAATATATGTACAATTTGTATTTCAGAAAAAAATGTCTTTGTTCGTAAATATGTTTCAGCCAAAACTCCTCTAGTGTCAGTTTTAGCTTCACCTGGTTTGGATTCACTACAGGAATGCAGTTATTGTATTTTAGGCATAAACATTTTTCTTTTCTTTTCTTTTTCTTTTTTTTTGAAGAAGGAATTAAATTGTTTATTTGCAAATTTTAATGTATTTTGAATTTTGCATTTAAAAAAAGGTTAAAGCTGTTAAATTAAAAATCTGTAGAATTAGAATTTTTTTTTTTTTATTAATTGTCAGAATAATCAATAGAATAATTGATTACTAAATGATCACAATAGATCAGAAACATTTGGGAGTTTAATATCACCCCCAAAAAATAATCAGAGTTGGCTTTACAATGTATTTGGTTTTTGAATTCATATATAATCTTTTAAAAACAATTACACTATATATCAGAACAATTGAGATCACTGATTATGTAGTGGGTAATGTAAAGACAAATGATCTCACAGACATTGCTTACTGTTGGCTTCACCAGAACTGACTAAAGTCTTTAAGACAACTAACATTCCCTATGTTGTGTTTTCAATAATATAGTCACAAACAGGTTTGTTTTTTTGTTTTTTTTTAGAAATATGCAGTATATAACATTTCATAATTTAGATTTTAATTAGACTTAATCAAATGAATCCTAAAGTCTTTAATAAGAAATAAAATATCCATTTGGTTCAGCTTTAAATTGGAAGCAGCTAATCAGATCCCAACTGAACATCAGCATTCATCCTCACTGTTTTACTTTCATTCACTCTTCATGAATATTTCATCTCTTATGTCTGTTTACTTTTGTAACCAGGAACCAGTAATGCTGCGACACTAATTATTATTTTTTTTAGACCTGTTGCATCATGTTATATGTTTGCATGACCTCATACGTATCATTTCTGTTACACTATCAATTTATCTCAGGTCGTCCTCATTTATATCCAACCACCATGACATCAAGCAATCCACACCAGGAAAAAAGGCAGTGTTATGTGTTTTCCAGGCACATAATGCCAATTTATAGCACAATCCAGAAACTATATTACTACTTGTTGTTATAAAATTATGTATGTACAAATATGACGTAAAAGAAATCTGACTTTGTAATTTAACGCCTTGGGCTTCTGTCTCTTTAAAACTTCTTGCTCATCCTGAAATGCTTTCAGGAAGACATCACAACATAGATCCGTTATTAACTCTTTAACATGTTTTTTTCCAGCGTTGCACTGAGAAGTAGTTGGTATAATGAGTTCAGCACATGCACAGTTTCAGCAGGTGTTTGCTAATTGCTTCTGGCTAGTCTGAAGGAGTTGAAAGAGGAGTCACCGGGAAGGGCTGCAGAAACTCGGAAGCTTTGCAACTGCAACTCTAAGGAGTAGCTGAGTTTTTATGGCGGGGCCAGGTCCATCCAGACATTTTTTGTACAGCTGAATGGTTGCTACGGGAGATTAAAGGGTTTCTCAAACATGCAAAAAGGAATCAAAGCAACACTTTGGCTATGTTTGAGGGAATAACATTATATCATGATGTAAAGCTCACAAAAGTTTATTTTTACATAATACTGCCCCTTTTGCACAGCTCTTGTAACTGCAGCGACTTCTGCTTTCGGGGAGTTTATCCTCTAAATAAACTGTGAAGAGCAACTGGACAGCAGTGGACCAACAGTGTAAATGGGAGTTGACAGGAAGTCTTTCTCCCTGCAGCAGACATGCAACCTGATGGATAAACCAAAGGCTTTAATCAGCTAAACAGGGCAAAAAAACACATTCTTGGCTTCTCTAATCACACATAGAGACGCACATAAACACCATCAGCTCCTTAGCAGCTAAAGAACTGACACACTCCATGACCCCCCAAACCACCTCCCCTAACCTCACCCTGAAAAGGCTGCAGGCGTGGGGCTGTAAACAGCTCCGGAGTGCTGGGCTGAAATGAACCAGCAGACGGGCCGGGGTAGACTCCCAGCTCATTGATCTAAAAGCAGCTAAACGCTCCCAGCTGTGGCGTTGGGGACTCGGACCTGCAGCATCAGTCCCAGCTCACTTTGCTGCTCGGTTTTAAATCAGCTCAGGGACAGAGCGGGACGGGAGCCACTGAGTCAGCAGTCTGCTTTAAGTTCGCCTTGATGGCATGCAGGTTGTAGGTCCTAATTTTGCTCAGTTTTGCCTTTTCTTCTAGTTTCTTCCAGTCAGTCCCCGCGCAGCCCCCTCAGTGTGTGCAACTGTACTTCGTCTGGACTGGATCACCACAGCTGGGACATGTAGGATTGCATAAATGCATCAGCGGCTCTTATTGTGGGCCGTGATCCATAACCTGTTGCCAGTCTTCCGTCCCGCTACAAACACACAACTGCTGGGATTAATTTTGACTGTTAAATAAACAAGCTGCGGAGATATCGCCGGGGATCTAGAGATCCGTGGACAGTTCGCGCCGCCGTGTGCTACATCTAGCGCGCAGCGCGGCCGCAGTTCATTGCCAAGGTTAAACAAAGCCTCACACAGATGATAGATGTGGTTTCAAAGATGGTGGCGGGAGTGTTGTTTACTAAAACGTTCATGCCAGATTTAAACAAGTGAGATGTTTAATGCTGAATGGATGTGATTATTGGCGAGCAAGCAGGTTAACTTAAAAATAGCAGCGAGAAAGAGCTTTTTTTCTCTTTTAGTTTATAAAATCTTGCTCTGTTTTGGCTGGCGCATTAGCACCTTAATCTGTTTGTAGCCTGAAATCAGCTCTCTCTCTCTCTCTCTCACCTCTCAACAGTACTCCTGAGAGCCGCCTCTGGAAAGTTTTTTAAGAGTGGCCAGCTGGGGGACACCAAAACCAAAACCTAACCAATATTTCAGGAATGTCATGCTGTTAAAGGAGCTGAGATACAGGTCTCTCAGCTCAGGTGTGATTTCTTGCTGAAATCCATGTGGGTGTGGGGGTGGGTGTGTGCGTGTGTGTGTGCGTGTGCTTCTACTGGTAACCAAATGCGTTTGCAATCAGACTTCTACGTGAATGGCTTATTTCCCTAAAGCGACCGGAATGTGTAGAAGAAAGTAGACTGATTGATCCATAGACAGTGGCGCCATCTATGATATAAAAGTTTATCAGCTTTGGGTTGCATTTGCTTTTGTAGTGTAAACACACTACAGAAGACATTTAAAATTGACATGTAAAAAAGACAAAATCTTATGAATAAATGTTGCAAACTACTGAATTTGTGTGTGAGAGAAATTTAGAAAGTGAGCAATTTCCATAAATGCAACTGGAATGCATCAGGAACTTTTCACATTCTACCCCAAATCAAAACATGATAAATATATTGCATTTTGTATCAATTTAAAAACAATTTTGGATAAATGAATATTAAACAGTTTTAAAAAATGGCATTGTCAGCATTTTATCTTCAGAAACTCAATCATTTAGGGTGGGGCTGTCCAAAGCCTGGCCCACCCTCGGCTGCAGTTCAAGAATGGAACAAATTTGACCTTCTAGCAAATGGAGCTGCTGCAGATGGAAGCTTTTTGGTGTTTTCTGGTTTCAGATTTTTCATCTTCTTAAATGGAAAAAAGCTAGGTTAAAAAACCCAATATTTTTCTTCCATTACTCATGTGTTGTTTTTTGGTTTTTGCTTTGATTTTCTTATCATAGTAAGTCGGACCACAAACATCCATTGACTTGTTACTCAAAAACAGACTTGGGTATTCATGAACAGTCTGGTTTAATAGAGCACTGGTTTTAGTTGCTGGATATGGACTAAATACATTTTTATAGACCAACAAAGTGGAAAAAAATTTATCCAAAAAGTTAGGAAACTGTACACCTTTCCTTTGACTAAGGCAAACGTCTGAGACTCTTTTTCAGACCTGCAGTTTGGTTCGTTTCTCCTTTATTTCATTGAAATGTTATATTTAGCGTATTGCTAAAGGTAAAAAGGAAATAACTGTCAGTAAAATTAATTTGAGGTCTGGCTATTGGGCTGACCACTTAATACTGTTAACCATGTTGGTCTCAAACCAACCAGAAATGGCAACCTAATTTGCACTTAAGTCACAAAAATAAAAGACCTCAGACTTTGGAATTGTGCCCTAAAAACTCGAGACTTGACTTGTACTCGTGGTCTGAGACTTGTGTCTTATTAACAGTTTTTATCTCATGGAAGGAAAAGTGAAAGGAAGCCGGAATGTGAGCGACAGCCTGCAGCTGCTGCGAATTGTTTATTGTGAAGGCATGTGCTTGTTTTTTTATCCAGTGACGTTGGTGGATTATGGGATGTTAATGGCTCATAACAATCTGTTCATGTTATTTGTAACTTCATAACAATGACCACATGAATGTCTCTCCAAATAAACACTGCATCAAATGACTTTGGATCATTTCAGAGCAAAATAAACGTACCTGTTAAGCGAGCTGCAACATTGCAAGGACACTTCTGGCTTATAATATAAAAATAAAAGTGTTTTTTGCAGGTGACTTCTGTGATCGGTGGCTGAGTCTTTGACATGTCAGCTTTTCTTTCCTCGAGGACCAGAGTCCTGAAACTTTTGTATGTGTCCCTTGTCCCACACACTTGAGTTAAATGGCTAAACTGCCTCATTAGCATGCAGTCAAGCTCTGCTAATGAGCTGATAGTGGAGCCTGGTGTGCTGAGGCACAGAGACGTTTAAAGGGTGGAGCACACCGGCCCTTAAGGAATGCAGTTTGAGACCTCTGAGTTAGAAGTTCCTTTCTTTCTTGGTCCATGCCTCTTTGGTCTTGGTATGTATTTTAAAGCATTTGAAATTTTTTTATCTTTACTGTGGATTATTTTATTCGCTCTAGTTTTATTTAAAGTATGCTGCTCCTCTCGACACTATGAATTAGCTTTATTCAGGTTTTCAGAGAAGATATTCTACAACCAGCATAAAACACATGTACCAATATTGGCTCATCTGTGTTTTACAGACTGAACTTCCTCACCATCTGAAAACACTCCTTTCAATTAAAGACGGACCGATCCACGTTTTCCACTTCGGGTACCAGCTGTTACCAAGCTGATACAGAATTGACTTAAACACAGACATAAATATATTAAATTACAAATTTATTTTATAACTCTGCACCAGTACAGCTAACTTAAACACACCGACGGCTCCACAAGCTTAGTCAAACATGTGAAAACAACTTTCATTTGTTTTTTTACAAATTAAAGTTGTTTTTAATTTGTTAGGCGTATAAAAGCCAATGTGAAATAAATTACAGAGAAACTGACATAAAAAATGGCTACAAATGGATCGAAAAGTTCAATTAGGAATTCTAAATTTAAAACAAATAAACAATAAAGCTTGACGTCGCTCGGAGCACAAAGCATATAATTAGACTCAATAGATCTGCCTTCATAGATCAGGCGCATTATCAACAATACCCAATCTAGATTTTTTTTTCAGTATTGGTACCGATACAGGTATTAGCATCGGCGCATCGGTGCGTCTGTATTTTCAGCTAATTATTCAGTTACACAGTAACAGGATGTTAATGTAATGATGGTTGGCTCTGTTGGTTTTCTTTTGCTCCACCACATCTAGTAAACTATGTCTACTAGAAACAGTGTGGATGTGGTTGGTAATTTTGAACGCAACTGTACGTATTAATTGGAAACAGCTTCTACCAGATTATCTATAGATCAGAGAATTGCTTTTTTAGATCGCAGGCACAAAGTCACATCAGAATTCAGATCGACATCTGTGTTCCAGTTCTCTACCTGTTCCATCACATTCTCACTGTTTAACGTTCGCAGGCCAGAAGGAGCAGCCAGCTACTGATTCATTCTGATCACTGTTTGCATGTAGAAATGCTCCATTAATAAACACTGAACAAAGTTTGCTGATGTTGGCTGAGAATGAATTCGAACTTACAACTCTCCCAACAGTGCTGGAATAATATGCAGTGATATAAATCTGTGTGTAACCCAACGTTTTTCTTGTTTTTCTACATCTACTGTAAGCTGTTTGGCTGCATGCAGCACCAAACATACCAATGGGCATTTCCCTGAAAATACAAGGGGATGTGATCAAAGAAAAACAGCTGCTTGCAAGCCTCTCCATTAAAAGATACAATGGACTGTACTAGGGCTGAGACAATTAATTGTATGAATAGTGATTAATCGATTTTTGAAGTAAACAGCAAATTTAGTAATCAATTAATTGTTAACTGAAGTATACAGAGTCCAAAAAAGGTAATGTGCTGTAAGAACAGCACAGTCAGAGCAGTAATTAAGCCAAAACTTAAAAAAAAAAATGGATATATTTTGCATTTAAGATATAAAGAAAAACCTTTGTAAATATGTTTGGCCCAAAACTCCTCCAGTGTCATCGTTTCAGCTTCATCTGGTTCAAATTCTGGGAATAAAAATCTGTTGAGCATCTTTTGGTATTTGTTTATTAATCGGCTTTTCCAAAAGTGAATCACCAGATCAGCCCTTCACTGTTCTGATGTCAAGTCCAGCAGAAAGGCCTGAGCTGTTCAGACTGCTATCTATGATGATCTATGATGATCATGAAAAGCTCCATTAGAGCAAAATGTTTTTAGCTGCAGGTGAATCCTGTACTACAAATGATCAAGTGCTCACTAAGAAAATGCTGTTGTTGCATTTCAGGCAATAAAATGTTTATTTTACTGTTTTAAAAAAGGGACTGAATTATTTATTTGCATTTTCTTGGGCATTTCTAATAGTGTATTACAGAATGGTTTAAATGAAAAATCTGCAAATTGTGCCCGTTGTTTTTAAATTAATAGAATAGTTGATTTCTAAAACAACTTTTAGTCACAGCCCTAGATTATATGCTGCATTCCTATAGAAAACACTTTTAGAAAGTTTCTACATTGCATCATAAATCCAACCTATTCATAGTCCTACCTAATAAATGAAAAGTTTAAAGTTGTTTCTGGTTCTTATTCTACTCAACACGCACCGATCAGATATTTCTGGCCCATTTCCAATCTATCTTGTTTGCAAATACCAGATCCCAATTATTAATAGAATACTGAATATTTTTTCATATGCTCTAGTATATATAATCTGTGAAACTTTCCTCCCTATTGAATGAAGAGTGAAATCATGACTGTTTACTTAAGCCTTCCTTTAAATATTTTATTACTTTTTCTTATATCCTGCCATGTCCCATGTATTTTCTTGTATGGATATATTATTTTTTGAGAATTCACAATGCTTTAAAAACTATGAGTATTGTACAATGGTACATACTATTTCTGGTTGAGAAACAAGCTACAAAAGTAAACCTCACCCCTCATGTTCTCTCTACTCAGCAATACATGCAGTAAAAATTTTATGCAGCATTACACTTCACACAAATATCTAGAAGGCTAGAAATATGAGGGAAAAAAATAACATTAAAATTGAAACAATTCAGCAAAGACTAATTCAAATCAGTCCGTCTGGTCCAATCTCATTAGAATGGAGTCCATGTCCAGTCAAACTCTGTCAATGCCCCCCAGACTGAACCGAGCATTTTTTTCAGACTTGCATCACAACAGCAGTTTGTTCATCTAACATTTCTGGTTTGGAGATTCTGTAGATTTTCTTTTTTTTTGCCGCAGACGACGGCACCAAAGCAAAGTATCTTTTGCAAGGAAATAATTTCAGGCACTCAAAATCTCCAAGTACCGAGATCTTAGGATCAAGATCCAAAGAAAGTCTACAAACCTCTGATGTCACCTGTCTCTCAAAACAAATCACGAGTTTCAATTACTTACACAGACTAAGTTTGAAACATCTAGAAAATAATCCTCTTTTTAAAAATTTTTTTTTTACAGGTTATCATTTCAATAACGTTTGTTTTTTTTACTAAAGCCAAAGCGGGTGACCTCATGTCACGGTTGCTTGGCGGACAACAGTATCTTCAGCGGCGCACGTACTATATATAAACATCTGCATCAGTGGGATTCCTTATCAGCTGCAGTGCCTCTCTGCGGTTTTTGTCCGGGACCTCCACGGAGGGTCCCGGCTATGCCTAGTTTCCCCTGCTTACACCTCTGTCACAGAAATAGCCCCAAGAATGTCTTTGACAAGACTATCACAGACGCTGCCTTTTGTTGCTCGACCAGGGCCATTTCCATGGATGTATGAGCCGACAAGCCGACACTAGCCGCAGCTGTTGGCAGAAAACACGTCTCTTTTTCTAAAAGCAGCAACAAAAACACTGTCCTCATTGCTCTGAGGACGTGATTTATGTGACATGCTGACTTGTTCAGGGGCCCGCGGGGCGTTTCTTTTCTTGGTTACAGTATCTGGACAATTGTGAATATGTGCGCTTCACGCTACCCGCATGTTGCGCCTTAGGCTTATGTTTGTCTTTTTGGTATAAAGAAAGCTGACGAGGTGAAGCCTTGTTCTTGTTCTGAAATTCCTCTCTGCCTTTCTTCCTCTGTTTCTCCAGGTGGGACCAGATGGAGGGTTTGGAGGAAGGATAGACACATTTCTTCTGTCATGTCAGCAAAGGCCAAGGTTTGTCAGGAACATCCTCTCCTTTATCTTCATTTTGCTCTCAGTCCAGTTTCCTCACTCTTCCACTGATGTAAGAATAACAAAGTCAGTGAAAAAAAGTTCAGTTCAGTTTATTTGTACAGTGCCGATTCACAACAACCCGTTATCACAAGGCACTTTACAAAAAAATCTATTTGGACCAATGACACATACATGTCATCATCATCCAATAATACAACGAGTTCAGTTTATGATTCAAATTAGTTAAAAAGTTTTCTATCTGAGGAAACCCAGCAGATTGCATTGCGCATCAATCCATCATACCGAGCATGCATATAGCGATAGTGGAGAGGAAAAACTCCCCTTCAAAAGGAAGAAACCTCCAGCAGAACCAGAACCAGAACCAGAACCTGGCTCAGTGTGAACGGCCGTCTGCCTCCACCGTCCGGAGGGTTGAGGCGACAGAGCAGAAACACGAGCACTGATCCAGGAATACTTTCTGTTAGAGAAAAAGAAGATGTAGTCAAATAAAAAAAGGCAAAACTTACAGTTAAAAGTTTCAAAACAGTAAATAATGTGGAACTGTAGAGATTAGTAGGAGAAAGTGACAGAAGGAGGAAAAGTGGTCATTCTGTCCTCTGTCAGTCTAACCCTAACTACAGAGAAAGGAAAAAATAAAAGTTTTAAGCCTAGACTTAAAAGTAGAACTGATAACTAAAGACTCTGTCTCCCATTCTAGTTTTAGAAGCTCTAGGAACCAGCATAAACCTGCAGACTGAGAATGAAGCGCTCTGGTAGGAACATCTGGGCCAATCAGATCTCTGCTGTATGATGGAGTTTGATTATTAAGGGTTTTGAATGTGAGAAGGAGAAATAGAACATGTGAATATATATCAAGAGTTTTTAAGGAATTCTGTCAAGGACAAACTTTTCACCTTGATTTTTTATCCCCTTTTTCAGAATTTATTTTTAAATTATTTGTTGAAGTTTTCATTAATAATGAGGAAGTTACAGTAGAGTATTAGAGCCACACTAAGAAAATGTAAAAAATGAAATTATGAGAATAAAGCCATAAAATTACAAGAATAAAGTCATAATAATCCAATTTTATTCTCAAAATATTATTCTCATATGACTTTATTTTGTAATATTATAGCTTCTCTTAAGTTTACTTGTTCAATGTTTTATTTTTTATTAGCTTGGCCCTAAAACTCATCATCATAAGTTTACCTATAGTGGCTTGCAAAAGTTTTCACACCCCTTGTTCTTATCCATATTTTGTGAAGTTACAACCACAAACATTTTTTACAAATAAAAATGTGAAAGGTGCAGTGTACAAAAGTATTCAGGTCCCTTTTCTCTGAGTGCAACCAGTTTCCTGATGCCTGCTAATGACTAAACATTAGTGTAATCTAATCTCAGTAGAAATCCAGCTGCTCTGACGCCTCAGAGGTTCAGAGAATATTGGAGAGCAAACAGCATCATGAAGTCCAAGGAACACAGCGGACAGGTCAGGGGGAAAGCTGAGGAAGCAGTTTAAAGCAGGACTGACCATGGATGCTATAAAATGATTTCTCAAGCTCTTATCATCTCACTGTTCCATCAGCCAGAAATGGTAAGAGAACAACTGTAAACCTTCCATTCAAGCCCATCCACCTAAACTTCAAGCTGATCCAGCAGAGCTCTGATCAGACATGCAGCCAAGAGGCTCATGGTGACTCTGGACAGAGATCCAATCTGTCCACAGGACAACTATTAGCAGTCAGTGCACAAATGTGTCTTTCTGGAAGAGTGGCAAGAAGAAAGCTGTTGTTAAAGAAAAACCATAAGACGTCTCGATTGCAGTTTTCCAGAAGCCATGTTGGACACAACAAAGATGTGGAAGAAGGAGCTTTGGTCAGACCAGAACAAAATTCAACTTTTGTGCCAAAATACAAAGAATGCATATCACTCCGAACACACCATCCCCACTGTCTAATGTGGTGGTGTCAGCATCATGCTCTGGAGTTGCTTCTCTCCAGCAGGGACAGGGATGATGGTCAGAGTTGATATGAAGATGAATGGAGCCAAATACAGGACAATGTTGGAAGAAACTCCAGCTGGGGCGAAGGTTCAGCTTCCAGCAGAACAACCATCCTAAGCACAAAGCCAGGGCTGCAACGAAATGGTTTAAACAAAATTCATGTGTTGGGATGGCCTAGTCAAAGTCCAGACCTTAACCCAATCCAGAATCTGTGGTAAGATCTTAAAACTGTATCTAATCTGACTGAATTTGAGCTGTTAGGAAAAGAAAAGTGGGCAAAGATTTCAGTCATTGGATGATCAAAGCTGGTAGAGACAAACCCTACAGACTAGCAGCTGTAACTGCAGCACAAGGTGTTTCCATAAAGCATTAACTCAGGGGGCTGAGTACTTCTTACACACCACACTTTTAAGCATTTTATTTGTAAAACAAATTTTGAATCATGTATGATTTTCTTTCTATTTCATAATTGTACAGCACTTTGTGCTGGTCTTTACACTGAATTCTAATGAAATATATTTAAGTTTGTGATTGTAACGTGACAAAGTATGGGAATGTGTAAGGGGTTTATTAATAGCATGGCCATAAATCAATGGGCTGTGACAGAGAGCTCATTTTAACCACACTGTCATGACTGCAGCAGTAAGCAGCTCCTGTAGTGTTGATGGAAATGCGTTAATTATGAGTCTTCCTTAAAGGAGACCCACATCACGACTTTACTGTTCTGAAGCTCATCATGAACCATGTCAGAGGGATTTCAGCCCCTGGCCTCACGACTTTAATGCTCCAATGCAACATTTAGTTAACGCCATTTCCTTCTGTCTAACAAAAATGTGCTTGAAAAGTTAAAAGTGTGTGGAAACGTTTTCCATCCATGGACTCAGTTCTGACATAATCTTGTTGCAGGTATACACAGGCCGGATTCAGTTTTAAAGACAGACTGTCATGCTTTCAAAATCCTGTAACATGAGAGAGCCAGAGTGTCCGGATATTTTTCTCGACAAACTGATAATGCCCTCTGACCCCCCACCCTCTCTCTTCTTGTCGGTCTGCTGGCCGAAGTGAAGGAAACTCGACTAAACATTTCAGACAGAGTAACAAACACAGCTGCTTACTGTTTTTTTTAAGCTGGTTTGAAGTCAGCAGAACAGTCAGTAAAAGAAATCAGAGGCAAAATGAACTGAAAAACACATTTTAACAAAGAGGATGCGTATCTAATTAATAGTAGCATAAGCTACAGTAACCTTTAACCCTTTTATGCATAGTGGTCACTGCAGTGGACAGCTATCTAAAGGCCATTTTCTTGTGTTTCTTGTGGATTTCTACGTTATCAATGTACACAGACCACTAAAGTGGACGCTAGTGCGTCATACAATACACTATCAACTACTGGCCATTCACTGCAAGTGCAAGAAAAGTTTTGTTAAATCCAACATGGCAGACAAACAAAAAAGTAACTCAGGCATATCTGGTCCCTCTTCTTTTTCACTACTTGTGCAAAATATAATTTCAAACTTAATCTGAAAATAAGTCTGACACTGATCTGAAATCAGATTTGTAATAAAAGCAGCACAATCACAATGTCCATGTAAACTGAAGCATCAACATGCAGCTTTTCTCTGTGAATGCTTGGATCAAAATCAAAAAATTTAGAAATAAACCTTACAGATTATAAATGATAGTTATAAGGCTACTGATAATAGAGCAAGAGTGATAAGAATAGTTGCATTTTTGGTTTTAAATAAAAATAATTGGAATATGTTTTCAATTTTTGTTTAAGATTTTATGCAACACTGAAAGCATTGCTGTGTAGTTCAGTGATTCCTCCAACATGTTTACATTTCCAGAAGGTGAACATTGGGAGCTGATGCTGATATCAGCGTTTACTTTTCTCTCTATGGATCTGCTGCGGCTGCTGGTACATTTCTGTTCAGACCGGTTCAAAACAAACAGAAAGAAAAATAAATGAAAAATAAGTCGTCTCTGCGGTGGCAGTCATGCCCCGTTCTCACACAAACACAGAGTTTTGTTCTTTGTGGTCAGTTCTCATTTTATTTACTAAAGCCACAGCTAGCAGAACTCTCAAGAGTTCAGAGTTATTTTCTTTTTGAAACGTCAAGACAGAGGAATTCATCACACTGCTTGGATCAAAACTACAGCAGAAAGCTGACTGTCGTCATTGCATACAAACTCATACTTTTATCTATCTCTCTGCTGGTAGAGAATTGATTTGTCATGCAACGTCATAAATAAAACACAGCAACATTAAAAGCTGACTGTTCTAGTTCATAGTCCTTTTATTACCCACAATGCAAATCAGTAGAAACTGGCAGGATGTAATTACACTGCAGAAACACAAAATCTTAGCAAATATTTTTGGCTCTGGTTTCTGGTCCAAATATCTTATTAAACTTGAAATAAGACAAATTAACTTAAATGTAACTTTTTAGCAAGATATAGAGACTTCTTTTAAGTAAATAATTTCTTAACATGATGAAGAAGTACTTGTTCCACTGGCAGATCATTTCACTTATAAGATATGAAAAACATCTTGTTATAAGTCAAATAATCTGCCACAGGCATAAGTACATTTTTGTTAATATTAAGAAATTTACTTAAAACAAGCCTCTATATCTTGCTAAAAAATGACCTAAAAGTTAGTCTTATTTCAACTTTATTAAAATATTTGCACCAGAAACTAGACCAAAAATACTTGTTATTCTTAGATTTTGTGTTTTTGCAGTGTAGCGTTTTGATGTGCTGTGAGGAGCTAGAGGTGAGGTCTAGTTTGTATTTTCTGTGCTCAGGTTCTGCTGTGGGTGCTCATCTCCTTGCTGCCTCTGGTGGAAGGAGCTCATATGAGAGCTGCTGCTGCTGCTGCTGCTGCTGCTGGTGGTGGACTGGGATCAGACCTGAACCATGCTGCAGGCCTTCTGGAGGCTCAGGAGGGGAGAGACTTTCCTGTCACGCTGCCAGAGGTGGTGGAGGACAAGGAGCAGGAGGAGGACGGCGAGCCTTACCCCACATGGCACGCTCTATATGGTACTGCTGACAAAGCCCACTGCGCTGATCGGAGTCTGGGCTTTAATGGAACATGCTAATATAATGCCATGCAAATGTGTTTATACTCTTTAAAGCTGCAGTATGTAACTTTTATTTAAAAAAATTAAAAACTTTTTCAACTTTTTGTTGAAACTGTCACTGTGTCGTGACAGTATGAGACAGAAAATCTGTGAAAAAATTGAGTTACTCTTCCTTCTCCCAGTGCTAACTAGAAACAAACAATCAGATGCAGTAGGCGGGTCTTAGTGTTGCCAATCATTCCTGTGTGCGCACCGCTGACCCCCATACCTTTTTGCTCTCTGCTACAGAACAGCAGATTTTGTCACATTTGCTAAGGCTAGCTAGCATGGATAAACAGTTTTCCAGTAACAGTGAGTTGTTTCTCCACCATTAGCACATTTAGCAGCGTGTTCATGAGTTGATTGACAGCGCTAAATCGAAAAAGAGAGATTTTCATACTTTAGCAGTTTTTGAGTAGTTTTATTTTCAGTTAGTTTTAACTTCAGATTTCCAGTTCTATTTTAGTTTTCATTAGGTTGGACTGTTTGCTAGTTCAGTTTAGGTTTTATTCATTCCAGGTGTAGTTTCAGGCTTTCTGTCTAATATGAGTCCCTCCTGGAGCAAGAATGAAAAAAAAAACTGAAATAGTTGTTGGTTACAAAACCCAAGAAAATCATCAGTTTTTAGAAATTGTGGCCAAATGACTGACCAGACCTACAGCTATGAAATGTATGTGGCAAAAAAATTTAAAAAACAAATCCAGTAAACACAAAAACAGCACCTGAAAGCAAGTCTCATGGACACAATGAAGTTGTTTTAAGACTTGTGGGATTTTCCCAACTTAATATTGTCCTACATAATATATCTGGTTTCTCTACAGGACACTTTTAACAAAACACAGTTATATTCAAAATAATTCCAAATTGGACTCTGGTGCTTTCTCTCTGCTTTTCTTTGCAAACTGTTGTTTTTATTTTTATATCGCTTAGCAAAAACGTTTCTTTTGCATCTAGTTTTTGTTATTTCCTTATTTTTGATAACGATAACCTAGCAGAGAAGCAGCCAAGATGCTAATGCTAACAGTTTGCAGTTTGTCACAAGCCAAGCAGAGAACACAGCAAACATGGAGGAAGGTGATCTGGTCAGACCAGAGGAGAACTGAACAGAGATCATTCATAGTGACACATGGTGGTGGCAGCATCATTCTGTGGAGAGGATTTCTATGCCCAGGAACCAGAGGGCATAGAAAATTAAATTCATAAAGCACATGCATGTGTAATGTGGCCTAGCCAAAGTCTGGCTCTACGTCCAACAGAGTTTGTGGTTAGACCGGAAAATTGAACTTGACAGACTCTGTCCATCCTGTCTGGCTGAGTTTGAGTCAAGTTGTATAAAAATTGGGCTGTCAAAACAGAAACAGAAGCAACAAAATGCTGACTCAGGGAAGTTAAATGCAAATGTACGCCGCACTTCTCAAATTTTTATCTGTAAAACTATTTGAGAACTATAATTTTCCTTCGACTATGCAATTACGCCCTCGTTGTGATGTTGTCACATAAAACTGTTAGAAAAAGACACAGAGGAGAGCTTGGAATGTGTCAAAGTGTTAAAAAAATTTCCTGATTCAAATTCAGATGTTTTCTCAGATATACTCTATGTTGAGGCGCGGCTGTCACCAAATACATCATGTATTAACTTGTACCGTGTGTTTTCACGTCCATTATACTTGAAATAAACCCAAAGCTATTTCTAATAAAGTTCCATATAAATATCAAGCGTAGCATTACAGCTGAAGCCATAACACTCCACTTGTGAAAGTAAATCTATAGAGCCTCACATTGACACTCGGACACCAACTCTGATGCCGCTCTGCCGGACAGGATGCGATAAATACATTTTAAAAAATCACCAGTACGAACAGTTTTGTAAGGGTTTGTAATTTAGATCTGAAGCAGTGGTTCAGCTCTGCAGAGCGCCAGGTCCTCACTGCAACTAAGAATTTGTTCTTAATAAATCACCTGCTTAAATAAAAGACTCCTGGTAAAGAACCATTCATTTGATCCAGGTGTGTGGGAGGAGTGAATCTAAAAGCATCAGGATGGTAGACCTGAAGGACTGATTATTGTCAATAACTTCACAGATCAGGTATCTTCTGTCATTCTGTCTGCTACATCCTTTTGTGGTTTCTTTGTTTGTTTCAGAACCCTTTGTGATGGACGAGCTGGATGACCATCCCAGCGTCCGCTGGGCGGGGCGCTCCCCACGCTCCTCCGACCCCACAGCACCTCAGCCCAAGGGGTCGCAAAAGAAGAAGAAGAGACGAAGGAAGAAAGGAGAGGACGAAGGAGAGGAGGCGGGAAACGCAGACAGAAGGGGGAAAGGTAAAAGCCGGCCCCCAAAACAGAGCAGCAGGGACTGCCGGGTGGAGAAGAAAGAGATGAAGGTTCGGGACCTCGGACTGGGCTTTGATTCGGACGAGATCGTCCTCTTTAAGTTTTGTGTGGGCTCCTGCCAGAGCTCCAGGATAAACTACGATCTGGCGCTGAACGCGCTGCTGGAAAACGGCTCCCTTCCGCGCCGCGTCGCCCGGAAGGTGAGCAGGAACCCCTGCTGCCGGCCAGACCGCTACGAGCCAGTTTCCTTCATGGACACCTCCACCACCTGGAGGACCATAGAGTCGCTTTCAGCGGCCAGCTGCATGTGCATCGGCTGAACGGACCTTCAGCGCTGTGTGCACAAAAAAAAGACCAGAGGGAGGCGCTGTCGCACATGGGAAGTTACAGAGCCTGTGTGTTGGGTGCAGCTGAATGAAAAAGGGCTTAAATCAGAGACTAATGTGGAGCAGCAGCAGGGAATGGACAGACTGTTTTCACATCCATGTTGGACACAGGATTCAGGAACCTGCGGGCCCGGAACTCCTCCGAAAAAAAGACCTGAACAAAAACAAAAACTCCTATCTAAACGTGTTTTACTTTTTGTTGGAAGAGACCTGAGATAAAAGGAAAGAAAAGCCTAGTTAAAGGACTGACACTGTGTTTATACTGTAACTTTAACTAAACGCTTACTGCAAACAGTGAAACCAGCACGTCCTAAAAAACCCCAACAGTCCTTTTTCTTCCCCTCACCCCCATGTTCGCCCCTCACTCCACCCCACACACACAAACAGAGACCTCACATTGTATCTTTTTCTATACGTTCAGGTGAACTCAGCCTAATGGATGCCATGCATCTTCATGTATTACTGTGTAAGAGTAAAATATATTTATTACAGATAAATTATTTATTTATTATGGCTTCATATGAGAGCTGTTTTATATGGACTCTATAATGTAGATACAAATATATCTATTTATTGCCAAGATTCACATTTCACCCTCGCAGCTGCTTTTTGTTGACTCCGTCTCAGTGATTCAGTTCCACATTTTTCCAAACGTAGAAACAAAAACCAGACAGTTACCGTAACTATAGTTACTGTCTCTCTCACACCGTTCAACCCCAACCGGCAGAACCTAAATTCTCCTCCATACTGTCGTAATGATCCTGATTTATTTTGTTTTTACCTCTCAGTTTGGATTCCAACATGTAGGCATGGGCCAGTAGAAAACCCTCATAACATGAAGTAACAACACAGCTCCACGGTATTAACAGGAACTTTTAACATGACATGATCTGTTCCCCTTTAACAGAAGAGATACCGTTATTTCTGCGGCTGCTAAAATGACAACCTCCTAATTATTTGTGCCAAATATTTATTATTGTTAAAATTCCAGATGAACAACTGGTAATGTTAGTGCCAGAATATTGGACATTTTTCTGGTCTCCTCCTTACAGAGTTAAGCAAATTCAAGAAGCTGATTTTAGTTGGTTAGTTAGCCAGGCTACCTGCAGGTGGAGTCTCCAGCGGCTGTTTAACACGTATGCCACTTGCAGCTTGTCAGCCGTACCTTTAAAGCAGCATTACTTTGAAAGGAGTGCTGGGTGGGTCTTCTTCTAGTTTCTACACCATGACTGCAGCTGGGTTTGTCTTGTGTCTGAGCCAGGAAGCTTTGTGAGTGTAGAAGCCTTTCAGCCAGCTGACCAGCAGTCATTGCTGGATCTGGAAAGCCGTGGGACCCTGGGCGAGAGCCAGGTTGCATGCAAACTCCCGTGTTTATTTTATTCATGCAAATTACCTTAGATGGATAGTGTGGTAAATGTATTATTGTTGGACGTTGTCATCATTTTTCGTTTTCTTAAACAAACTTAGTATTTGTTTGTTTTCACAAATCCAGGCTTGTTGCAGCGAAGAGGTGTGGGTACGAGAAGATCACGTCCTTCAAACTATTGAGTTTACTTTTCTTTTCACTTCTACATATAGACACCCTGACAAATGAAAACACCTCACAGTGACAGGAGCTCAAACATTTCTGGATGGGATGTCATTTGACATTTATACTTTCAGGCCATGAAAAGCAGAGATGTTTATGTTTTTATACATATAAAGATGTGCCTCCCCTATGAAATTTTCTGGGGGTGCCAGAAAATTTCTGTTAGAACCTTGGTGTACCAGAGGTACCATGAAACTGGCCCATGCCTACTGCCGGTGACACAGGAAGTTAACTTAACTCAACTGAAATTGTCCAATTGAAAACAGATTAGATTTTTTTTATTTTAACGTAACAAAACCTCCAACTGTTTTTCATGCATTGTAGTGGTTCCATAATTCATATGACACTCTCTGTTACCCATCATCATCATCATTATTATTATTATTATTATTATGAAATGTTCTATATTTTTATGGTATTACCCTCTTAGGGAATAAAGTTTTCAAAATCTAAATAGTTTCATTATTGTACTGCTCAAAGTTCACATATGTGGTCAGTTTCCTCGACTGAATCATTTTTGGAAACCTGCCGCCTTGTGAATTGAGGTTGCAGCACCACCTGGTGGCCGAAGCTGGAAGAGGTTTGCGTTGTAGCTCTGCACACAAACAGACCCAAACGACAGCAATCAGCTTTAATGTTTTATTCATTTATTTATTTTTCCTCACGACCAACAGATCCAACATAAATCTCTGAAAGCGTCTGACAGGAAAGACATTTTTCTCTGTGTGAGTGCATAAATCTTAAAAATGAA
This sequence comes from Brachyrhaphis roseni, assembly GCA_903066815.1. Classification (NCBI taxonomy): domain Eukaryota; kingdom Metazoa; phylum Chordata; class Actinopteri; order Cyprinodontiformes; family Poeciliidae; genus Brachyrhaphis; species Brachyrhaphis roseni. Next base: position 2,839 of record CAEFZY010063184.1, on the reverse strand, counting down.
AATATGCAAGATGAATACCTAGTAAATGCACAATGTTTACATGAAATTCTCCACACATTACAAATAAAGCAGTGCTTGAAATGAGAGCATACAGATCATCAGCAGCACATGATGGATGAACAGCATGGGTGGCACCAATATTTCCACTTTGAGCATTAATCTCTGAGGATCATACACAACTTGTACCCATAGGGTAGATTAATATAATATTTCTGCTCCAGTGCTTAGAAGAAGAAACCCAAACATTCCCAATCACAGATCCATTCTGCAGCAGATGCGTTTTCATCAGAGATGGCCAGGGATGGAAAAGGTTTCCATTCCTGGCCAAAGTGGAAAACGTGTTCTGCTCTTCACCCCACAGTGATTCAGCTGCTGGTTTTAAAACCCTCCACTTCCACTATGCACAGCTTCAGACCTTACATTCTACTACCTCATTTTGTCTTATGCTTTAATTTTGGGAGCTATGAAGACGTCTGGTAGATGCTGGTAGAAAGTTTTCCCAAATCCAATTTTAGGCTAAAGAGCAGCATGTGAGCCAGCACCACCAGAGTACACTGCTGGTTAGACTCACGGTTAGTGGCTAAATGCTGCCAGTGTTTCATTAGGCAGGATTTCACATCATCCTGACCAGGTCTTGCTGATTGCATAACGTGGTGCAGTGTTTTTAAGATGTTCAACAAAATGTCCCACATGAAAACACAGAAAACTCAACACTGCTGGAAGAAGAAATACAACCAGAGCCATAAAAATTAAACGTTGGGTTAGAAAAATAAAATACAACAGGAAACTGACAATTATTTGGGAATTGATTCCAAATGAACTGCATTTAACTTTTGTAAATGTCTAATTTAAATCATTACTCTGTCTGGTATTTTAGGTCATTATTCTTATTAAAATTTTCTTAGGTTTTGCTCCACAGTTAGCTAGCAGAGGTCTGCAACTTTCATTCAGTGGCTTCCCATGTCTTTACACAAACATACAAATCTCACTGTGTTTTGGTTTCAAATAAAAATTACAAACTGGAATTTTTCTCTCCAGTTTAATGCAGTGTGTGAAAAAGCTAATACTTCATTAGCTTGTTAGATCATGAAACCTGCTGGCAGAAACTTGTTTTTTTAACATCGCTGAGGCAATCTGCTGAGAGGAAACCTTTGAAAAATGACATTTTTCTTTCCACATCTAATGAGATTTTTCTACATTCCAAAGCATGAAACATGTTGAAGTAAGACCTATAATGACCAGGAAGAAGAAATAAAGATATGGTCTACTAAAATCCTTCTTAAAGGGACAGTGTTATGCGTTTTCCAGGCACATAGTGTAATTTTATAGCACAAGCAACTGTGTTAACTGTCGTTGTTATGAAAATGCTTTATGTATCAAAAATAACATAAAGGTAAAATGACTTTGCAGTTTTATGCCTTGAAATCGCTCTCTGTCTCTTTAAGAAGCTCCTACGCTTTCCGACATTCTGCCTTCAGGAAGTCCAAGCAGGAGCTGTGTGGAAAACACATCACTTGGATAATCAAGGCAACACTCCAGGTATGTTTTTGAAGACAAAGGTAAAGCTTAAAAAAAATTGATTTTCCCTGATGCCCAGGTTAATCCCAAAAGTGTTTAAATCTGCCTTACTCCCTGGTTGTTATGGGGACAACAGCTGCACAACATTGGAAAAACTGACATTGTGATTTTTTTCTAACTCAATATGAAAAAATAAACAAATTTTAAACAGATGACTTGAATAACACCTTAAGCTATGCTATCTTCCTGCCATCTTATAAAAAATTAACCTAATCCTTTGTCTGTATTTGAGAGTTATTCTTAATGTTAGGGCTGCAAAATATTAGAAACCTTGCAATGGGGATGATATCAGTAATACTGTGATGAAGACATTATGAACTGAAATTACATCAGACTTAAGTAATGCTGAATATGACATTAGCATGAAAAATACAAGTTCATAACACTGAATATTTTATCCAACAATGATTGCACTCCTTTGCGATATGAATATTGCACACATTGATTCTGTGATGATGGCATATCTATGATATAATGTGCAGCCCTTAGTGGTGCATTACATTATCCCTTCCTGCAAAAATGTCCACCTTAAATTTCTTTGACATCCCGTTGTTTGGTCACTTACAAGCAATGTTCCCTCTAATTTTTCATGGAGCTGGGCATACACACAGCCTCCCTGAGCACACTGAGGACCACTGTGTGCCATAAACTTGTACAGGTCAGCTAAAGAGCCATGTCTAGAACCGCCTCTGGGCTGCAGGCATTTTGTTAGCATGTTTTCCAACATTCTTATAGCTTGATAGGAAGCCTGATCCAAACTGGCAACCCATATTAATAAAATGGTGAAATAATATTGACCACAAAACACTGTATTTATAAAAGATAATGTTTTTCCTACACAATCCTAACAAACGTTTTTAATGTTTCCTTCACAATATTTATTTATTTACTATTAATCTATTTGTATGATTTGTTCTTTTAAATTGCCATTTACATTATTTTTTGTTCTCAGGAAATGACTGAGGGATGAAGAGACTGATGTCTGGTTCTTTAGGTTCCTCTCCTGATCCATTCTGTCTGATATCACAGATATCACTAAGATTTCACTGGGCGCCACTGAACATCACTGACACATTATTTTAATGCCCCAATTAAACGTCACTATAATTATTTAGCCTGTAATGAGTGTCTTCCCACTACCGTCTGTATTTTTGCCAGAGGTTTTAAAGACGCATTGGGTGGACATTTTAAAAAGACGCGGGTTGATAGCAGCTCACTGCGGCTGCGCAGTGTCCGTCTCTAAGCAACCGTGACAACAGCG
>CAEFZY010063181.1:0-16271 GCA_903066815.1 Brachyrhaphis roseni | reverse complement strand
TCATCGGGACCCTCGGGGCAGTCACCCCCAAACTGGAACAGTGGCTACAACAGATCCCAGGAACAACATCAGACATCAGTCCAGAAATGTGCAGTCCTAGGCACAGCCAAGATACTGCGCAGAACCCTCAAGCTCCCAGGCCTCTGGTAGAGGACCTGAGCTAAGAGGAAGAAACACCACCCGCGGTGGGTGAGAAGGGAATTTTTTTTTTTTATATATATATATATCCTCACATATCTAAAATGTGAGGAGCAATCATATTTAAAAGGTCTTCAGACTGGAAGCTCCGTCTAGCCAAAACAGCAAAGAGTAACATTATTAAGCCTTTTCAGTTTGAACCACAGCATATTGAAATCAATGGATGATTACGATTTCTACATCAAAATCACCTCTTGTGATTTTGATGTAAAACATGCACATGCAGAGACAGCCATCTTACTTTAACATACAAGAGATAGTGATGAGTTACTGCTCCATCATTTGTAATAAACTTCATAGTTATACATGTTATACATTCATAATACATCACCCATAGAATACAATAAATCAGAAGGAAAGTTGATTCCACCGTTTTCTTTTATTCAAAAAGAAAATGTTTACTTCAAACATGTTGATAAAAAAATTCTCAGCACCTGCATTCATAAAGCCACAGTTCAAGATTCCATAAATGAATCTCTGCTGATTAAATCTGAACAGAAAGAGAGCTATCAGAGAAATCACAGGATGGCTTAACAAACGACAGGAAACCACTTTGTTTGTTTCTGAGTAATATTCATCCAGTTTGATATTTACTGATTAGGTCAGACTTATCTCGTCTCTTCTGGTTCTTGTAATTGGCAAAGAACAAGAGGCGTCGACAGTGCCTCTCTGAGAGCTTACTGTTTGCTGCCCCCAAGTGGCTAAAACATGAGCTACACTAAACTGCTGCCCAGTACATCCAAGAAGATCATCTTGCTCAAGGCCTCCTGAATACCATTTAAGAAAATGTGACATTTTGACTTACAACAGCTTTTCAGTGTTCATAGTTTACAGAAATTAAGATGTATTTTAGCATGCAATAACCACAATTTAAGATATATATTTAAAAATGTCCGTAGAGGGGTTCTTTTGTTTTTGCAGCACTGCTTCTAAAGTAACACCTTTATTAGACAATATATTAGAATTATGAAAGGACTTATTATTTTCATTAAGTTTCAAACATTCTTGAGTTACTTTTTCCTTCTTACACAGTGGGGCATGACCAAATACTAACCAGATTGTTCCTGGACCGATGGAAGAAGTTACTGGAGGATGCTTTCATCTCACGCTTTCTTCTTGGGAACAGTTAAGAGAAGCTTGAGAAGTGTTAGTTTTTGTCTGCTTTTCTGTTGCCTATAACAACTGGAAGGGTTCACCAGAGAGAAACATTTTGCTGCTGTCTGCTGCAGTACATCCATATCTCTGGGGGATAAAAACTAGCTAGACACTTGGAAGGAAATTGCTAAGTTGTAGTGGAGAAGGTTGACTGTTCATCGTCGGGTGAAGTATGAGAGACTCAAGGAACTGACAGACAATCTGGCACCATGACAAACGTGCAATTGTCTTGGGGCAAGGCTGAAAAGTAAACCACATTCTTTAGATCTGTTGAGACATTTAGCAGGATGGAAGAGACCTAATGGGAACCGACTGCACTTTGACGAAACAGCTAGGCCAGCACTGAGCAGAGCTGTCCCCTCTTCAACATCAGCACTAAGCATTATGTAGTGAAAACTTCTGCAATCACAACGGAGGCCCTGATGTCTTTGCTGAACATTTTGTTGCTCAGTTTTGCTGAACAAGAAAAGGCACAAACTTACCGTATCACGGCAACACAAACCAAGAAAAAAATAAGATGGCAACAAAAGACCAAAACCAACTATGTAACTTTTATAAAAAATGTTTTTTCTTTCTTTTGCATATTTGTTAAAACTATCACCATGTTCTTACAGTATATAATATGAGACACATAATCTGTAAAAAAAAAAAGAAAAAGAAGAAGTGGTTCTGGTCTCCAGAATCAGAACCAAACATGCAGAAGCAGCATTCAGCTTCTATGCACCACAAATCTGGAATAAACCTCAGGAGAACTGCAAAATGTTATTAATATATTTGATGTAAATTTGATTATGGTTACTCTTGATGATTTTGATTATGCCGTTTGACAAAATCTGATGTTTATTTGTTGATGATTGATCATGTAAACAAACAGTAACCAATTATATGCAAAGCTCTTTGAACTCTCTTATTGCTGAAATGTAAAAAAAAAAAAAAAGAAGAAGAAAATTGACTTCCATCTGCAGGAGAATGACAACTTCAGATAATTATTTTATTTCCAGCAAGACAATGACTTTTAGCATCCAGTTGCAGCTACACAGAGACAGATGGTGTAAATTCCACTGGGCTTTGACAGGAGTGGCCCAGTCAAAGCCCAGACCTTAACCCAAAATAGAATTTGTGGCAGGACCTGAAAAGCGCTCCTCACAGCTGATCCCCACCAACCTGACAGAGTTGGAGCAATTTAAGACCAGAGGGAAACTGCAGCATCCAGAGGAGGAGTTTTCCTGCTCATCTGGCCTGATAGAAACTGATCCACACAGATTCTGTGCTGGAACGTCAGGTACTGCCTGGACAGGGATGAGTATTTATGCAGTTACTCATTCTATGTTACATATTTTTATTTGCCATCATTTTTGTATAAATCAGATTTTTTTTTTTTTTTGTAAAAAAAAAAAGAAGAAAATGTTAATCATGACCAATTTATAAGAGCAATAAAAAAGGATGAAACAACCAAAGGAGTGAGTACTTTTAAGAGGCACTGCATGCTCTGGAGAGGAGGAATGAAGTCTGTGGAAGCAAGGCCAATGATGTGTGTAAATGACAGGGAAACAGGAACCCGTGGTCCTGTACATCGCAAAAGACGTTAAAAAGAGTGAAGGAAGAGAGAAGAGAATAGAGACAATCAGGGTGAAAGAAGGATAGGTTGGAATGGACAGGAATGAACAGGTTTAGAAAGAAGTTTATCAGAGGTACAACATGTTTCCAAACATGTTCAAGCAGTTTGGAAACAGTTTGAACATGTGCAGAGATTTTTAGGAGGGGAAAGGACAGAAAACTGTTACATAATGGAGCTACAGAGAGGAGAAAAACATGGAGTCTACAGAAAAGGTTTATTAATGTAAAGGAGGACATGCAGAATGTTGGTGTGACAAATGAGAATGCTATGGACAGGACGAGATAGAAGAAGATGATCCACCCAAGTGTCTGTATGGTCATGTGGATATTTATGATTATCAGCTAAAATGTTTAAAAATACAAATACAAATTACTACAAAACTTAAGATCTTTAACTAACTTAAACAATAAAAAATGTAAAGAATTATAATTTGGATTGTGGAGCATGGATGTGTAAATTAATTTTAATTGTGTTACATTGTTAATGTTTCATTAGTTGTTATTGTTGTGTTGTAGTCTTTGTTGTAGCTGTATTAAGTTAGTCTTATGTTGACCATATTTTGACAAGATGTACTGCTTTATTGCTATATTGTGGTGGTTTCGTAACATATTGGTGGGTTTTCTTGTTACTGAGATTTTTTCAACTTTATCACATTAAGGCTGTTTCATTGAGCCTACTTTGCGATGCCAACAACTGGATTTCGAGCCGCCACCAGCAGGGGCGCTGTTGTCTCCTTACATACCCATAAGCGGAGGAGTGAGAGGTGCATGAAATGGAGAAAAATGGCGGATCATGTGCAGGTAAGTGGAGGTTTCATGTTTTTGTTACCGACAGTTTGTTTTAGAGCGGGAAGATGAGGTTGAACCTTGATCCAGATTCGGTGGTGCAGGTACGGAGCCGGTGTGCAGCGCCAGGGAATGCGGTGGGCGTCGGAACGCGGGACTGTGGGCAGTAAAAGAAAGGATGAGGCAGCCTGTGTTGACTCGTGGCCTGCTGTCATTGCGTTAGCTTGTGTTAGCTGCTGGACGGAACGAAAACAGACACTGTGGTGGCGTGCAGTTCCAGTCTGTGGGGTTCCCAGTCTCTGTTTTAGCTGGTGGTTTTCCACTACCGGCATGATAGCGTGCATTACTTGCGTGTTTTGGGGAAATAAACAGTAAAACACAAATGGCTGACTGTGTACCACTAGCTTTCAGGCTAACATGCAGGGGTTAAGTGTGAGTTGGCGCCAATATGAGCCACATTAGAGGCATTTTTTCTGTCAGGAGCAGCGGACCGGTGTGACGCCGGACACTTTACCGTTGGAATAAAGCGTTATTTTAGTTTCTGTTGTTAGCTGTCCGGACACTGATGCATGCTAAGCTAACACTAGCTGCAGCCAGACGTCAACTTCTCCCGCCCGAGCTCTTTGAAAACATAACCGAGTGTATTGAAATATTTGTCGGTGAAAATGACTTCATATTTACGGGACGAGGGGAAGGTGAAGTTGTTGTCAAGGCACCAGGGAGGTTTTCCCCTGTGTGCCGTTACCGGAGTTAGCTCAGCGGTGCGGTGTTGTGATGTGTAGCCCGCTCTGTTGCTTCGTGTTCAGGTCCGGACACATGTGACGGGACAGCGCTCAACTTTCCGATTCGCCGACTGATTGTCGTGAGAAAGATTTGTTATTGTGAGTGGGGTTTTCAGAGCAGCGTGTGAGTGTTGTGAATAACCTACCGGACATTAAATACCAAAAAATACACACACAACAATGTGTGTTTTATTTGAATGTGTGAGTGAACTCCCACTGGAGGCGAGCTGCATCATGGATGCTGAGTGTCACTGCATCCCAGCGAGCTTCACCCTGTGTGTTTATGGGATGCTCTGCAGCACACATCAACCTAAATAAGCTTTGATATAAACGGCCCTAAATGACGAAGCAGGAATTCTGCATATAAAAACTTTTTGCTCAAAAGTGGCTTAAGTGGTTTGATTTTATGACTATTTGTGATTTTTGGTCATTTGATGTTTGATGTGGTGTGTAAAATTGTATATTTTACAACTAAAATTAAAAACATAATATTGAATTCATCAATGAACCTACATGACTGATCAACTTAAGGAGGATCATCAGTGGACAGATTATGAGCTTTTAGGGTTTTTTAAAACATCCCAGTCTCAAACTGACTTAATTTTCTAACAAACAGTTTGCGAATTTTTTTAGCATCAGACTGACCAGTACGTACTGGTCAGTCTGATGCGACTCGTAACCAGTCTACTGGTCACAATTGTACATATGCACTTGTTGCTATGCACTACCCTCCAACCAGCAAAAAGAAAGCTACTACTGTTTATATTTGATTACAAATTTGCCTGTTTGGAAATTGCAGTTGCAAAAACCAGATAGGCGGCCAATTAACAAGCTTGTTGTACTTGTTATATAAATTTCAGAATAGTGAAAAGTTATTTAAAACATTTATGAAGCATAAATTACATTATAACTTTTATAATAAATATATTTGCAGGAGTAGGCACAGCAAAACATTTCTCTTAATTTTTTAAGAGTTTAATAATGTTTACCCCCCATATACACACACACTCTTTAACAAAACCAAATGTAATTGATATGAATTAATTGTGATATGTTTGTGCAGCTAATATTTCTGTAGCACAGCAGTTTGACGCCATGTTTGTTTGGTAACAACACAAATGAAAATCATTAGATGCACAAACATGTGCCAGAAATGTATTTTGACTTACAGGAGGATGAACAACTTCACTCGGGTACAAAACCTGAGTGAGCAGTAATGATGGTACCTCTTATGCTGTGAAATCACGCAGTGTTGAGGGTTCCTCCATGGAGTAGCGCCTACCTGCCCTGCTGTGCTCTGCTGCATAACCTCATGTGTTGGTGCCTCAGTAGGTTGTCTGAATCTACACACCCTGTCATTACCACACTGACCAACCCTGGACTGAGCTCTGTGTTGCACTTCTTTTACATTCAGTGGCGTTTGAGCCTCAATATAAAAACGCTTGGGTCTAAAGTAGGGCAAAAAAAGTGAGAGAATGTTATGAAGGGTTGTTATGAAATTAATCGTTTATCTGAAAAATATGATGTTCTTCAGCTTTTGATGAAACCTGGTGTTATTGAGTTTAGACCCAATTCACATTGCCAAGCAGAAATTACTTTAATAATGGGTGAGGAATCAAAAGACAAAATTTTATTAGAACGTTTCCGGTTGGGTCGTGTCTCAGAAGCTGCTGAGGATGGAAACAAAACTTTAAACTGAAAGTATTGAAAACGATGTGAAGCAAGGAGACGCAATCCTCACCTGATCCAAGAAGCTGCAAAAAAAATGTAATTCGGCTTTTATTATACCTAATGACTGCTAGTAACGACTATTGCAATAATGGATTATTCTATCTGTTAATCTGAAGATTAATCAGATGAGAAAATGGGCAACATCTGCAGATTAAAAATTTACTAAAAGATCCAACTTTCTTATTTTTGAATAAGAAAATAATCATGTTATTGGCTGAAATGCAACAACAGCATTCCTTTAGTTTACACTTCACCATTTGCAGCTAAAAAATGATTGAATATTAATACAGTGCACAGCTGACATAGTGGTTACTTCTTGGAATTTGCTATCCAGATATGAATCTGGATAGCAAAAGGTGCTTAAAAGAATTAAAACAAAAAATGGTCCCCACTCTTGTTAACAATTAATCGATTGCTAAATTAGGTGACCATTATTTCAACAAACAATTCATCACAATTAGTCTTATTAGTTAGTTGTTTCAGGCCTAAATTGACATTATATGATTCACACTTGAAATGTACAAATCAGGCAGCTTGCTATAATTTGAAACATCATCAGCTCAGGTCACATGTAATGCATGTAAAAGCTGTTTTTACTGTTGTTTTCTTTGTCATGTTCATTAAGTGAAAACCCTATTGCTCTGATTGTTATCTAGGATATCTATTATTATTATTAGTGCAATAATGGTTATGCTGTCATTCTCCAAAACTAACTGCTCTAATAGTTGGTAATGGGGACAGTAAAGGGTGAAACAGTAAATTTGACATCTGTCATCTATAGGAACTCAGTCTTGCTAAGTGATAGTCAGTTGCAGTCAGATTATTATCATGCTAAATTAGCATTGAAGTATTTCCACCAGTTGTTGATATGTATATCTTTAAAGCCAGGTCAGAAAAATAAACTGCTAAAAATGTTACTGACACTAGAAAGAAACACTGGAAGCAGCAGTGAAGATATCCTGAAATTTGACTTTCAGTTGAAAATCTGAAATATTTCTACTGGTCAATGTTGGATGAAATTGTTTAATGCTGTGTTTCTACACAATTGCACTTTTGTGTAGAAACACAAAAGTATGATTACGATGCGTTTTTCTTTTCGGTATGTAAATACATCTAAGTTAGTTTGTTTTATTATGTACATTCTTTTCTAAGAACTCTCACGAACAGATTTAACCAGCTGGTACTACCCTAAAATATCAGTTCATTATGAAAATAATGATGTGGTGTTCTCAGCTGGTGGGAAACGGAGGCAGGCTTACTCTTAGGAACGACCGCTCCAGTTGAAATGGAGCAGTAGTTTCATTTCAAATGAAATATGAAACGTTCAAAACTTGTTTTCAGCCAATGGTCCAGCCCTGGAGTGCAGATGCTTATGCTGTGAAATTACAGTAAGGATTTTAGCACAATTAGGCTAGATTAAAACTTAGCTGTTAAAGGAAAAACCTGACTTGGGCAATACTGTAATTCTAACCATATTCTAATTGGTTTGCATAATTTTTCCAAGCAGGATTGAGATTGAAAACATGCTATTTTAAAACAAGATACACTGATCTAAAGCTCTTGTTCAGCTGAAAAAATGTTAATTTGAAGTAAAAACCGCTCCATTTAACTTCACTATTTTTATCTAAAACATATGAAACAGGCTTTGTTATTGACAGAGCAATAAACCTGCTTCTTATTGTTTTAGACCCTCGAATACAAAGTTAGAAGTCCACTAAATCAGACAAACTGGTAAGTAGTTAATCAAACAAATCTGACCTTTCTGAAGCATTCTTCTTCAGAAAGGTCCTGAAGCAGAAAGGTTCAGGACCTTCTGCACCTTGTTCTTCTTTTTTTTTTTATCTCTTTTTTCCTATTAGGTTGTCCTTTTTTAAAAAAATATATATATTTTTTTACATACTTAAAAAGAAAGAAGCACCTCCCGACCCCATTAGGGACAAGGGTGTAAAGAAAATAGATGGATAAAAAGAAAGATCAGCAGAATGTGCCCATGTTGTTTTATCTGATTAATCATCAAAACAATTGATAAAATAATGGATTTGTAGAATAATGTCTAGTTGCAGCCTTAGCTGTTGTAGAAACAGATTGTTGTTGGGGAACAGTGTGAGTAAAGTCATTAGACATGCTGCTCAGGTGGAACCTAGTGGAGATGTAGAACCAGCTCCACTACTTGTGCTTTGCATGGATAAATCCAACAAAGCTTTCTTCCTGGTTGGTAAACCCAATTGTCTTCCCCTTAAGGGAAATATTTCCTAATATTCTTTTCCACCAAACAAGCAAGACTGAAGCTTGAGTTAAGTATCATTTAGGTCTCTAGTAAAGCAGTGGGCTGTTTCTATTGAGACTAATCAGAGTGTACATCTGCTTAGTCATGGGACAGCAATAATATATTATTAAGAAATTATGTATTTCAAGTTGGCCTGTCAAAACAAATTCTCCTTGAAGATAAATTGTCCCAGTAATAATTGTGATCAACAATGACATTGTTTTGAGACTATTTTTAAGTAATATATTTATAATGGCATAATAATGTGATATCAATATCAGCCCAATTTTTTATATTTGTGCATCCCTACAGTTACTTTTCTGTAGCTTAGAAAATTAACCTGTAACAATAACAGTTCACTTTTTAAGTTAACCTGGACAAAAATTATACAAAAATCTGAACTTATTCAATTTAATAATAAAGAGCCAGACATTTATAAAAAAATGTCTATACTCCAGTTTTCAGTTTATATATTCATATTCCATCAATTTAATAGGTGAACTCTCACTTTGAATGGTCATTTATAGCTTTTGTGCCCATATGAACGACTGGATTTGGTTCCTTCACACACAGAAACACATCTACCAGCTATATACCGCCACTGTGCGCTCCACCAACCATTTGTTGCGACCGGGATGGTGTTAAATTTATTTTTCAGTTTGTCCGTAAAGCTACACTTATCTTAAGCATCAAGTACAGCACAGCAACCTGCTGTATTCAGTCTAGCCACTCACCTGTATAAATACACCTGCCACACTCTTGCCCACTGTTCGTTCTAAACCAGGCAGCAGCTCTGGGAAGAGGGAGGCTGATGTACTCCATGCATCTCGCCAGTCATTTTAAGGATGCTTATTGGTCCCCCGAAAACAATGAAAATTGGACTTTATGCTGTTCACAGGTAGCATTTGTCAACAACTCGTAGGCAGAAGTGAGAGCGCTGCGCAGTGCAAATAATCACCCATCTGGAACACAGTACGCTAAATAATAGAACATAACTTAATGAAGCTCAGAGGCAGATAATTTATCTCCAGAAATTTTAATAATCGAGGTACACGACTCATTCAAGGAATTGTTACAGCCCTAGCTGCTAGACACCCTCTAAAACTGACTGCTTCTATTCGTTATGCCTAAGGGCTTTGCTGGTGGATCATTAAAAAACATTGATGCTTCAATAAGTTGTTTAAATTTATTACTGTGTTCTGATTTTTCTTTTCAAACTCTAAAAAACAAACTAGTTTTATTGTCTCTAGGTAGGCTGAAGATGTGTAAAATTTGTATAATTCTCTGCACCATGTAAAACATTGTTACTTTTAGTTCACTTGAACACAGCTACATCAAAACATCAGTTCCAGAGAAATGGTTGATCACAACATCGAATCAGTTCCTAATCGACTGCATGAGAAATCCACTCGTAGTTTAAAACATGTCTGTTGTAAACCTAAAGCAAGTTAAATGAGAACCGAAATAGTTGGATATAGATCTGGAAAGCCAGCTCCATCTGTTGGCTGGCTCATGCTGACTTAGAAGGAGTAGATCAGGACGTGAACAATGTCCAAATATGAGCTGGATGAAAGCAACAGCTGTGGGGCTCAGTGTGTTCCTTAGAGCGGCTCTGTTCTTCTGCTTCCACATTCAAAGCTGCTACAGAGCATACCAACGTGTTTCAACAGAAGGAAAGAAATCCTCACATCACAGATTTTTCATCAGGACAGCTCTGACCTTGTGTTTTGGTTCAGATATCCACCAAGTTTCTGATTTCCACCCATCCAGAAGCTGGTTTTCCCCCGTATATTATAAGCCTAGTGGGCCACCGGGCTTTACTTGCCCCCAACCAGGCTAAGCATTGCTTATTTATGATTTAAAAAAAAAAAAATTTTTGCATTTTTAAAGCTTTATAGTTGGAGTTCAGGTATTAATCTTCCAATAACATGTAATTATCAAGTGATATTTTCAAGGTTCCTGTCATTTAAACATTTTTTAGCTCAAAAACACGACACACCACTGGATGAATGACTGCCTGAGCGCCTCAACCACCGGACTTGGAAAGTTTTCTTGGAGAAACCCTGAGTTTTTCTTTATCCCTAAGGGTAAAAATGTATCTAATTGTCTTTGTAAATATTTTCAACTATCTGTATTAGGGCTGTTATTATACCAAAATATCAAAGTCAATACCAATAAAAATACTCCATTTCACAGGGTTTCCCTCAGAAAACTATCTAAACCTGCTGGTAAGGCGGTCCATCAGCGGCCCATTGTTTTGTGTTAAAAAATGTTAAAAGTTGACAGTAAATTTGAAAATATGGAAATGTGTGTTATTGGAAGACATTCTTGCCAACTCTTAAATATCTCTGCAAAAAGGAAAACAAGAAAATTATAAATTAAATAAATATAAAAAAAATTGCACTTTAGATCATAATAACCAGTGGGGTCATAAAGTAAGTTACATATAAAGGTTGAAGAAATTAAAGAAGTATTAAGTATAGGAAGCATATTTCCATGCACAACTAAATATTTTTTGGTTACAAATTCATTGTGTTATGTTTTCCTGTGTTTTTCTGAATCCTACCATTTTGCTTTAGTAGTGTCTACAGCTTGATTTGCTGGTGATTTGTAGTATTTTGATTTGCTGGTTGTCATTGTTTTTTTGGGGAGGGGGGGTTGCAAGCAAGGAATATGGTAATTGAATTAAGACCCATCTGTGATTTGTTGGTGTGACTCATTTACATAAACATTATCAAGCTGCGGTGTGTGTTGGATTCCTTGCTGATCTAACTTCTGCGAGATGTAAATTCAAATGGTACTCATTCTTTTTTCACCAAGACATATGTGCTCAGATCATTGTCACTTCACTCTCAAGCTCTGTGAGAATGTGTTCTTGCATTATTATGCAATGACTATTATATTACTTGAAAAATATTGTTTGTTGCGATAACTTCTGGGATAAGTTATCGTCCAGCAAAATTTGTAATTGTGATAAATTTAGGCCTCATCACAGACAGCACTAAACAAATGGATTTTAGTCTTGATTTAAAGGCTCCTGGTTTATCTTTGAATTTTTCTGGATGGTTTAACAACAGTATTCTAGAGTGTATTCTCTCAGTATAAAGACTGTAGAACTATCTTCCTGGTTTTAGTCCGAATGCCAGCAGCAGCGTTCTGGATCAGCTGCAGCTGGAGGTTTGATTTTTCAGGCAGACCTGTGAGGCGCTGAGCTCAACCTTAATAATTAAATATATAAAAAAACAAACAAAAAAAAAACACTTTTACTGATAAACTCTTTAGTTTATTTGACAATGGTTATGTTGGAGGTTTTCCTTCTAGTTTTGTGGATGAATCTGCTGGTCAAACTTTATCAAAGACTCAGACTGAACTGAACGTCTTGTTCTGTCACTCATAGCCAGCCAAACCGTTGCTGCCCTTTTAATAGTCATTTATGGGGAGGTTTATCGGCAGTAATTAGGTTTGTTGGTGCTCATCTCGTGCAGCAGATGGCACGTGTGCAGGCAGGGCTCCGTGCGCAGCTCTTATCTCAGGACTACAGAGTGAGCGTGCAAGACGCAACTCCTGCATACACCTGCTGAACCGCAGTGCTGCTGTAGCCAACAGAAGTTCCTCTGCTGCTGCTGCTGCAGTATGACCTGCCTGCTCCACCATTTTGAATTTATCAGTGACCGGCATCTCTGTGTCACCAGACGTGACTCAGCACCTTACAGGAATTTGATATCATTAACGTACAGGAGGTCGTCTCTTCCTAACAACAGGTGAAAAACAGACGTCCCTGTTTTCGTCTGTCAGCTACAACCGGAGACCAAACGGTCCCACACTTAAGCTGTTTTCAGTGAAAAAGGGAATGTTGACTTGCTTGAAAGTTAACTGTCAGGGATCTGTTTGTGATTACTGTGTGTTGTGTTTGTTCAGGGCCTTGCCCAGCTGGAGATCCTGTGTAAGCAGCTGTATGAGACCACCGACACCGCCGTACGACACCAGGCAGAGAAAGCTCTGGTGGAGTTCACCAACAGCCCTGACTGTCTCAGTAAATGTCAGCTGCTGCTGGAGAGAGGCAGTGTAAGTGTCTGCAGGGGGACTCACTTCATTCACCACTAATCATAGTTTCTTTGATTAAACGTGCTGCAGTGTGACTTCAAAGAAAATAATCTACAGGCTTATTATGTCTTTAAGTGGGAAAATAGAGATACAGTGAGTGTGGTCAGCAGGTGGCGGTACAGCCCTGATCATGTCAATGACAAAGCCAGAGTTACAAGGACCTGGGCCCCTGGGTTGGAGCCAATGTTGGTGGCCTGTTCACAAGGGAAAAACTAATTGACTAGTCCAAACTTACAATATTAATAGATAGTTCTGTACATCAGCAGGTATGAAATGATGCATGTAGGTCTAATACATCCTCTAGCCAATAACTCCATGTTACCCGAGCTGCATGCTGCTTGGACTGCTGGGACCTCTCAGCTTCTTTTGAGGCCAAAGAGGTCCAGTAGGACTCCTTCTTCAGCTTGACATCATCCTTAACCTCCATTGTCCACCAGCAGGTCCAGGGGTGGGTAATCTAAGCGCCTAAGTACGAACAACAGTCAGACCTTGTCTCCCCACTCATAGGCAGAGGGAGGCTATCTTGTCATTCACTGGGGTGAACCATAACAGTTCAAGATGGGGGTAACAAGTAGAGGCGCCTAGTAGACCCCCTCTGGCTGAACATCTCTCACCAGGGGAACTCCAGAGTGAAACAGTGTCCATCCTCTCTCAAGGATACTGGATCCAGAGCCAGAGCCATGTGACATTCCACATCCCAAGAGCCCTAACCCTCACATAGGTGGTGAGTCCATGGGAAGGGGGACCCATGTCTCTTCTTCGGGGTGTGCCCAAACAGGCCCATATCCATGGGTTGAAGCCCAGGCGCTCACCAACATGCCCCACCTCCAGGCCTGGCTCCAGAGTGGGGCCCCGGTGACCCCAGGGAACATTGTTTCTGTTGATTTTACTCAACCCAAGGGGTCTTTGGGCAGCACTTTCCCTTGGTCCTCACCTAGGATCTGTCTGCCTTGGGTGACCCTACTGGTGGCATGAAGCCCATGACAGGATCTCTCCTAGGGTCTTTGCGGTACTCAAACCCCTCTGCAACAGTAAGGTGGCAGCCCAGGGATGGGGTCTTAATTTTCTGTCCACATAATTGTTTTTACATTACATCAATAGCGAAAATAATAAATTTATTTTCGTATTTTTAATTTAAGCTACAAGCTAGCTAACATTATATCTCTGCTCTATTCCCAGTCTTCTTATTCTCAGTTGCTCGCCGCCACTTGTTTATCTAAACTGGTGTCTCGGACCAGTAACCCCCTCCCCCTCGAGCAACGCATTGACATTCGTAAGTATATTTGATCCTCTGGCAGCCATCTTTTTTTTTTTTTTCAACATGAAAGAAAACACTTCTTAGTGCTCTTGACAAATCAAAGCAGTTCTCACATGACTTTTAAGTGGGATGTTGTTTTATGTAACCCACAGGGAACTATGTGTTGAATTACCTGGCAACACGGCCGAAGTTAGCAGCATTTGTGACCCAGGCTCTGATCCAGCTGTATGCCCGGATCACCAAACTGGGCTGGTTCGACTGTCAGAAAGATGACTACGTCTTTAGAAACGTCATCGCTGATGTTACGCGATTCCTGCAGGTGAGAATTTCAAGTCATGTGAGATGGTTCCTTGTCAGAGTTCTGAGTTCAAAGAAAGTGGTTTACTTTCAGATGCATTGAGAAGCTTTGAGTTCCTGTGTGGGCTGGAAAAGTCTAGGAAATGATGGTGTTTCAATGCTTCAGACTCTGTAATCTCTGTGTACATCTCTCTCCTTATCTCTGTTTTCTCTCTGTGTGTGTGTCTCTTTTACAGATGTGTGCAAATCTTTGTCAGCATTCTGCTAATGTCAAGAAAACATAATTTTGCAATTGTGTTTCCGTTAAATAAGAAATTTAATTAAAATCATGCATGTTCACATGACAAGTCATTAAAAATCATGGTAGCAACAGATGCAAGCAGTTATGAGATATACAGTATTCATAATTCAGGCATGGGGATATCACTCATCATCTATTAGCCAATCAGAGGAGACGTCGGAGTCTTATTCAGGCATCGGAGCAACAAGCCCCGCCTACTTGGGAGGGCCTACATATGTGGCATTTTGGGTACATTTTTACAGTGGAGCCAGCCGCACTTTGACCGAAAAAAACAAACTACAAACCACGAAGAAGACTACTTCTTGTTTTCTTCGCCTTTTCCCAGTAATAACATCCAGT
This sequence comes from Brachyrhaphis roseni, assembly GCA_903066815.1. NCBI lineage: Eukaryota > Metazoa > Chordata > Actinopteri > Cyprinodontiformes > Poeciliidae > Brachyrhaphis > Brachyrhaphis roseni. The sequence continues at coordinate 1,437 of CAEFZY010063181.1, read as the reverse complement.
AATGATTATGTGACTCGTGTGGTGCAAAACAATGTTTCCATTGCGGTTTTACAAAATGCATCTCTGATAATCCACGTCATCCCAGCACAACAACTTATCATAAATGTGTTTTATTTTTTTGGTTTTGTTTTTTACATTTCGTTAAGCAAATTTATTTTCAGATTTTTAATTTACGCGATTCTATAGTTAATAGAAACTGGTCATCTCTGCAGGTTTGCAGTTAACAATAGTCACTCCCCTATTGCCAACTCAGCGGCGTTCTTGCCATATTTAGATATATATTTCAGACAAAAAAAAAAAAAAAAAACGTGTTGGCCAAAATTGGAATCGGTCAGACTTCTTAAAGATTAGTGATCGGCCAGGAAACTGCAGTCAGTGCAGCCCTACCCTGTCTCTGTCTCACTGTATATTTGACTCTATCTCTTTCTCTATTTCCTATCTCCTTCTTTACTTATTTTCCTTAATATCCATATCTGTAGCCCCAAATTAGTCTGACAGTTTATCTGTTTTTGGTGTGTGTGTGGGTGTGTGTGTCTGTGTGTGCAAGGGGGAAGGTATTTAAAGCTCGAACTTGACAGAGATTTAGCATGTTCATTCATAATGAACTACTGTATTCATACCTGGAGATGGAATGTGTGGCTGAAGAACAACTGAAAATGGTCGTCAACTTGCGAATGATGCTGGACCTGCTATTCAGTTCAAACCTAAACTTTGGAACTGTGTGTTTCCAGGACAGCGTGGAGCATTGCATCATAGGTGTCACCATCCTGTCCCAGCTGACGAACGAGATAAATCAGGTAAGTTTTCCTGTGAGTGTTTCAGTGTGAGGTGTAGATATGTCACTGGAACGGCTGAAGCAAGAGGAATCTGAGCCGCTGACGCTTTCAGAGCGTTCCAGTCTGGATTGGAGGGCTCATCATGTGACTCACTCTTATGCTTAAGCTATTCCCAGCTGTGTTAAAGATGGAAAATATAAAGAATTTCATTTGTGCTGCCTGCCAGGTGGAGACATAGAAAACCAAATGTTTGCTTCGATTCTTAAGAACAAAAGTCAAGCTGCTCAGATTGAATCAGTGTGTTGGTGAGACTGGATGAGCCTGTTGAGACTGTAAACTGATCAGTGGCAGCAGATCTCTCCAACATAATTCAGTTTTAGAATTTCCAGATTAGGTTCCTTATTTAGGATCTACACTTAAAAAGTTGTTTTGCCTATAGCCTGGACTCTCTGATTATGGTATAAACTGAGTCTTAAATCAATCAACCAATCAAATTTATTGGTACAGTACATTTCAGGCAGTTCTTTACATCATTAAACGCAAAAATGCAGTCATAAAAAACAGAAAGCAAGCAAACCATTGGGATTAACCCTCTCCAGGCAGAGGTTGCAGATTTGCAACAGCTAAATGCTGTTGAAATGCTGTTTAAATGTCTCTCTCA
>CAEFZY010063179.1:0-108100 GCA_903066815.1 Brachyrhaphis roseni | reverse complement strand
CCCTGTCAGGTTTTTCTACAATCTAATCTACAATTTTCATAGTCATGAAAATAAAGAAAACCATTTGAATGACCAGGTGTGTCCAAACTTTTGGTCTGTACTGTATATATACAGAACACGAGACAACAATCCTTCTTAAAATCTTTTCATTTTACTACATACTCTAGATCGCCAATTGGAAACAAACAGCAAGTCTTGCACATAACTTGAGCTCTTCTGCATATTTTCCAATTTTCCCTCTGGTCCCATAGAGTTGCACTGTATGCAGACGGTTCTCACCGATGCCTGTTGCACATCCCACAGTGAAACGATCAATGGCTCCCAGAGCAGTAAACTATCCACACACCTGCTAAACATTCAACCCTCATCTGGAAAGGCTCTCCAACCATCTCCAGATGATTTGAGAGCGTTTACGAAAATAGAAAACTGACCATTCGGACAAGAAAGTTACTTTTCTTCTCATCTAAATGTTCTGCAAAGAGCTGGAAATCATCATATGGACCCCATTGTTGCCATGGCACATATGGGACACCATATATGGAAGAATTTGACCGCACTTAAGCATCAGAAAAACGGATATCAGCATAAACATGATGAGAGCTTGTGATTGTTGTTGACTGAAAGCGTCCAGCTTGCTGATTAAGCAGCATGTATGATTTCTTTGAGTGAGCTTATCAGGGTGCAACTGTTCTCTTCAGCCCCAGCCACAGGAAACGATGGGTGTGGTGGGAGAGCAGCGCGGAGAAAGACAGAAGAAGCATCAATGCCTGATCTTCCTGCCTCTCAACCATCACATTAAATACTTACGAATAAAATTTCACTCAACACTTGTTGTTTTACAAATGCTTTCTTCAGCACATACACTATTAGTACTATCTAGAACTCAATCTAGATTACTGAAGATATTATGTAACACACAGCATTTTTCAGGAGAGCTGCTTGAAACCTATAAGGAGCTATGCTTATAGAGTTCAGACAATGAGAAGTCTGATGTTCCTCAGAAAGAATCCAGCAAACCCCAAGAAGAGTGTTGGGTTTTTACCAGCTGTTGAGAAGGTTTTTCAAATCATGAAGTACCAGTGGGGTAGTTTTGGGGGAACGTACAGGATAGGGTGTTCACATTGCCACAGAATACATATAAGGTAACAGCAAGTACTTAAGTCAAGTCAAGTTTAGTTGAATATTATATTTTAGCAATAAGGCAGGTCAAAGTGCTTTACACCATAAAACATCATACAGTCACCAATTACATTACATTTTGTCAAATCCTATAATCAAAATCAGCAAGCAAATACACATCAGATATGTCGATCAATGTTCCAGTTAATCAAAGTTAACGCTAAACAGGTGGGTTTTTAGCCTTCATTTAAAGGAACTCAGTGTTTCAGGTGTTTTTCAGTTTTCTGTATGTTTGTTTCAGATTTGTGGTGCATAGAAGCTGAATGCAGTTCTGATTCTGGGGATGATGCAGAGCAGACCAGAACCAGAAGACCTGATACAACAACAGCAGATCTTTAATGTATTTTGGCTCTAAGTCGTTCAGTGATTTATAAACTAACAGTATTTAAAAGTCTATTTTGTGAGCGACAGAGAGGCAGAGTAAGGACTTTAAAATTGAATGTGGTTCCTATTAAAACCAGAATGTGCTCTATATCCTGGTTTTCATAAAAACATGAGTCTGAATTGCCTGATTGACTCACAGGCATTTTGCAGGGTACCTACAAGATATATTTGCTGGTACCTCCAACATACTTACGGTACTTCTACAGGAGTATTTAAAGGGTAAACACTGTATAGATATACTGGGCTATATGATGTTATACACTTAATTGCATTGTTGTGAAAAAAGCTTTGATTGTTAAGTTATTTACATCCTTTAACAGACTTTTATGTCGGAATACATTCTGTTATAAGCAACAACTTGTTGCTAATAGCTTCGTCTAAAGCAGATCTAAATCTAAACCTAAGCATTTCTAAGCATTTATTACTTCCAAAATTATAAAAACTGACTGGATTATCAATTATATTCAGGCATTGTGATTTCTAATATGTGGTTTTTAGTAATGCCACATATTTAAAATTTACAAAGTGCTTTGCAAAAGCAGCATTATAGGCTAGGCTGGATGAAAGCTCACAAAACAATAACAATATTCATAGGGATGTTTGCATTAGCAATGGAGACTCTGGTTCAGCAAATGTTGCATAATGGCATGTGGGCATCTAAGACAAAAGAAACACATTGAGCCTGATGGCTTGTTTATTCCCCTCAAATATGTGCTTAACGACAACGTAGTGAATGAGGGAGATAAATTGTCTAATGGCTTTTCTGGAATGTGAACTTCACAGAGAGGCCAGATTAGACTGATTTTGGCTGATAAAAATCTTCTTTGGTGTAGCCATTAATGTGTGAAGTTGGTCTCAATCTGCAAGCCAACGAGAACATGTTTTTTCTGAGAAAACACATGACTTTTTTTCAGAAAGAAATCATGTTTCTGCTTTGATCCAAGTGCCAACTTATTCTTAGAAAACACTGAAAATTACAGAAAACAAGGAGCTGCCACTGATTGCATCTACTCACAACGACTGAGACAAAAAAGGAAATAAAGTCAGAAATGTCAGGCAAAAAAATTATATTTTAGCTGAGCAGAATTTTAAACTTGTGTGCAATATCTGGCAAAAGTATTTTCTCAAACCACTGTGTTTAGTAATCATTAATTCAGTGCATTATATTGGGATTTAATGTGGAAAAGTGGCTCTTAATTGTGAACCACAATGCTTCTATCTCTACACCGTGTTCCAAATTATTATGCAAGTGGCCCTAATTCTCCGTTGCACAAACCTCACAGTATTTCAAGAGCAATAATAATTTTCAACTCTTGCCACAGATTCTCAATTGAACATAAGTGTATTCTGGAAATAAATGCATGCCACACTTTGCAGATTTGTATGTGTAAAACCATTTAAATCATCTGGGGAAGGTAAATTGTTTTGTTTTAGACATCATTTCCATCTCTGCAGAGGGATTATGACTTACTTGTTACAGTTAGGCAATAAGCTTGTTTTCATGGCGGATCAAACACGACTCTGCATCAAAACCTCAAGTATAATCAGGTGTGAGCAACAGCCTGAAAACCAAAACAATATGAGTCTTGCAGCATTCAGATAAGTGCTGTGAAATGAGGTAGTTTGAGCTTTTATTACTACTGAACAGAATGTAAAAACCAACCAGGCGCAGACCAGAACATCATCAGAGGAAAACCCTGAACCGTACATTTGAGTGAAGAAGTTTATCAGATCTACCTCAGGTTAAAAAAAGACCCAATTTTCTCTCTTGTCTTAAAAAATAAACTTTCACTTCAGCTTTCATTATAAAAGCATCTCAGTGACCCAGAAAATTTGTACAAATTATTTATTTGTACTTTGATGTAATAATGAGTCAGAGCTAGTAGATTACTCTCAACAGAGCTGCAAAGGTTTCAATATCGCTCAACATTTGAAAGTAATTTCCCAAAAGGCTTTGGGAAAACCTTCCCTCTTCTCAGCTTCACGGCAAACACAAATGTTTTGCTGGCTGTGATCATAGTAACTCAGCTCATTTGTAAAGCTCCCAGCCTTTATCAAAGACCTCTTGACCAAGGAAATTTAAATCAGAATCTCAAGTCGGATCAGAGTTGAAGTGAAAAATGTAAACCACATCTGCAGATCAGCTCAAAGAATCAAGTAAAGGAGCTTAACAAGATACATTCAGATTGTTTAATAGCTAAAATCCAGTCAAACAGAAAAGCAAAAGTAAAAATCCACACTGTAAAAAAAGAATATCCCAGAAAATGAAGTCAACACATTACGACCAATATTACCAATTAAATTTTACAGTGTAAAATTTGCATTTAAATTAAAGTTAATTAATTAGTATATTTAAAAAAAATCTAAATATAAACAAATTAAGTTGGAGAAAATAGAATACTTTAAATTGACATAAATTAATCATAAAAATCTATTTAATTCAAATGTTAAAGGACTGATGTAAATTAGTCAGATAACAATGTACATAAACAAAATTGTTTCTTTTCTCTTTTTTTGCAAGAAAACAGTTTTATTTCAGATTTAAACTAATAAATAAAATATTTTATTAGAGTTTGGTTGAACTGTCTTTTAAATTGCATGTTTGAAAGAAAATTAAGGATATATTTTGACAAGTTTCCCACAGTGTTTAGTTTTAATTTTGGGCTAGTTTTTTCTTCTGAGTCAGATTTATAAGCTATCTTGCTTCATAGTACCTTTTGAAACTCTGCCCACAATTTTCCTTACTTTGAAACATTAACTTAGCTTTACTTAAGTCACTTTCAAATTAAGTTGGTGGAATACAGTGCTTATAAAAAGTAATCATCCTCTTCTTATTGCTCTTACAAATCAATCAAGAGCAACAAAATGTCTTTTTTGACAAAAAAAAGTTAAAAAAACCCCCCAAAAACTTAAACGTAAAAGTAAAGCTAATTTCTACAAAAATAATGACAATTAAATAAAAATAAGTACCAACAAATAAGTGACCGCATAAATTTTCACCTCCTTTTAAAGTGACTGACCTAATTCAACAGAGCCAGCCAGTTGTTCCCTCACAATGAGAGGAAGAGAGATCACCAGAGTGCAGTGAGCGTCTCTAGTGATTTTAGTATAAAGACATCTGTGTCTGGAAGGTCCATTCACTAGTTCATCAGTATTCCTGGCTACCGCTACAGGTGGAAGACAAAAAACACTCCAAGCAAATCAGAGCAAACATTACTGAAACGTATTAGTCAGGGAATGGATACAAAAAAAAATCGCTGGTGGATTTCAGTTAAATCCATCATCAAGAAATGAAAGGAAAATGTCACATCTGCCTAAATCAGGCCCAGAGGAGCCACCCTGAAGATCACTCTTTGTGATGTCAAGCTAACGTGAATCCACAGCAAATTTAAAACTGTGCACCTAATTTTTTAAAAAAGGTTTGAACACTCACTTTTATGACTAATGTGACTATCTGACGTCAAGTTTACATGATTGATGAATTAGTCAGCGCTATTCTTGATTGAAATCAACTAGCAGCTGAACCTAATCAGATTTAGAGTAAATGTGAAGCCTCTTGCTTTTTATCTTTTTCTGTACCAGAGTTTGCTAGACTCTTTCTGAAAGGATCTTTCTTTTTTATGCTTTTTAAAAAGTTTTTCTGTAGTAAATTAGAACATTTGTACATGATTTTTCATGTGATCATGTTGTTAACAAGTAAGTTGTAGGCCGCTGTAATCACAACATTGGTGATTCTAATTGCTTCTCATTTGTCAATATTTATAAATTACGATAAATTAGCAAGAATTGAGTGATATTGACTAAAAACAAAGGAGAAGTTGCTCAATTAAATATTTCACACTAAATTACAAACTTGTAAGGACAATAAGCATTTGTAAACATAATTATTTAATATGTATTGTTGCATTTTATCATTCCAGTATAGTTTTAATTTTTTCTTGGCCTTAATTAATGCACATTAAACTCTTATTAATGATTTCGTTAAAACGAAATATGTATGGTTTTAAGAAATATTGTTGAAAGAACACTTGACAGCTATCACTGCTTAATGGTTGGGTGCTATCACTATTGTTTTTTTGTTTTGTTTTTTTGTTCAGTCCACAGAGGAAACCCACCCCTGTGAGTAAATTTACCAAGGAGACTTCAGTCTGCTGCCCTGTCATTGGTCACAATAAAACCCTGGACCAGTTTAAAAGCAGGCGCGGCTTTCTTCCCCCCTTTTTAGACGGCACAACCCCTAAACACCAGAACACATAGGGAGGAACTGACACTCAAAGCTGCTGAAAGATAACAAGAGTTGGCTTCAGGATGCCTGCATACTCCACCAACATGAGGCTGAAGTTCCCCATCCTGGCCTTGATTTTGGAGATTATCACCATCATCTTGTTTGCTGTGTTTGTGGTCTATGACGATGGGAAGGGTTCTCATGATGGTCACCATGATGCTAATACCACTGAAGAAGAATCACCTCTGCAGCTGTACCCTAGTAAGTGATGCAGTGAGATGCTTTAACTCTAACTAAAGCTTACACTGCATATGCTGCAGCTTTTTAATTAGCCAAAGAAGCAGAGAAAATATCCCAACACTTATGCTGTTTTTCTGACATGAGGTGAAATGTGGGAGGTAGTTGATATATTAGTAAAACTTTTTTTTTTTTTTTTAAGATAGGAGCTGTGTGAGCCTAAAAACAGGAGGCTGCTTCTTCTTTCTAACATCTTTCCTGAAATGCCTTAACTTTGACTCCTGGCAAACAGACATAGAAGTGTTTCAAAGTTGTTTCTGGAGCAGGTTGGTGAAATGAGATAAAAAAGATGCATGAGGTCGCTTTTCTCTCCAACAGTCAGACAGATGCAGCTGAGAAGTGGAGAGGATCCTGCAGGAGAAAGATCTGTAGCAGAAAGGCGGTTACATGTGAATTGCATTACTGTGTCAAACGGGTAATTAGAGGAAGTCATAAGATGGTCGCAGCGAGAAATCAGCTTCTGGTGCTTGTAAAAACTTAATTCCCAATTTCTGCTTTTAGTGCTTTTTAAGAAGTTCCAAGCTCCTCTTTGCATCTGAATTACTTATCCGCATGAACATACACATAACTTACAGCTACAAGGTACTGTTCAGTCTGCTAATGACTGGGTGGGGCAGGTGTGCATCTCAGAGATTAGCTCAGTCTACAGAATGTAGAAATCTTTCGTGGTTAAGCTTCATCATGAAAAATTATGCATTATTTATTTCCATCTTCAAGGCTGACTTTGCTCTTTGTTTTTCCTTCTTCAGAATTAAATCCATGAACTTACAAATCTAATGTAATATGGAAATTAATTTCAATGTTTTGGGATTTTCTCCAAGCACGACTCAGAAAAATGCTGAGAAATCAGTAATTCTCCCTGAGAAGGTGATGCAAAAATCATTTCTGCAGTGAGACTTAAAAGAATCAATACTTGTGGTTCTATGCAAAAAAAAAACATTTATATGCAATAGTTGTTTTAACTGATTTATATGCATCACTTTGTAACAAATGACTGAAACCAACACCACTTTCCTGAAATTATGCAGCTTGCCAAATTTAAATGAGAAATTAAAATAAAGAACAATGAATTTTGAGTGGCTTGCATCACTCTCCCTCACTCAGCTCTGTGATGCTCCTCGGGGGGATTCTCTCCTGTCGTGGCTCGCCCACTTAGTGTTATCTAACTTCTTGGCACGTTGCCACTCTCAGTGGTTGCTCACCATCTTTATTTTACAGGCATCCTCAAAGTACTGTTCACTGCACTGTAATACCGTTCTTTGGTGCACATTAAAATCTGGATTAAGACTTTAACACTCAATAATTCCATCAAAACACAAGTGAAGAGCCATATTACTATTTTTGTGTCATTTGAAAGGAAGTTTAAACATTTGGGAAAATCTCTTTTTTTATCCCTGGACACTTCATCTTGGACAATAGAGAAATAACTAGATGAAAAATGTCTTTAAAGATAATCCACACATACAGCCACATATAACAAGAAGCAGTGTAAATGTTGGTCAAATCCAAACAATTGAAATGAGTCCAGTTGTAGTTAGTAGGGATTATTTAAAGTTTTAGTTTCATAGTTAAGATTAAAAGTCTTTAAAAGGAAAATGCATGTACACATAATATCTCTTTCTGTCTAAATGTGGTTAAAAACTCATTGGAACTGTTCAAATTAACAAATTAAACCTACATTATACCTTTGAGTACTGAAAAACCTTTATATCTTTGCACAGTACTGAATATAAAAGGTAAAAATAACCATAGAATGAGATTTTAGTTATTTTATCAGTTGGGAACTGAATCCCAACTGATGAACTTATTCTTTTTTTTATTCAGTACATGCAATACTTTAGACATTATCAATGAAATATTATGCAATCATGGTAAACAACCATAATAATAATAATAATAATAAAAACATTCCTAAACATTTTTAGGAATTTAACAGGCTATAAACAGGAAATTAATTCATTCTGGATCACATGTTGGGTTTGGAAAGCCTCTCAAAGAATTTAGATTTTTTGGAATTAGAACTTTTTTCCCCAATTTCAGAATCCAGCATGGCTACCTCACATAAACATTGCAAATTACCTTCATGAGACACATTGCACAAGTCATTGAATCAGTTGCAGGCCCACTACTGTACAAAATTTAGTGCAGTTTTAGATTGTGAAAATTTAGGAAGTATCCAAGTATATTCTTATCATCATATAATTGTGGTTATCGCTATTTTTTGTCTTTTGATCAGGGTGATTTTGGTTGTTGCTGTTTTCTTTGTCACCACATTATAGCACATTATGTCTTGGCCATATTTAATAACTTATTGTAGCCTCTTTATGTTGCCTGCTACCTCTCAGTGAAAACAAACTTGCAACTCTTAACAATATGATCCAGAGCATATTAAATGAATTATTGTGGACTACATTTTTTTACTCTTGTTTTAATTCTTAATAACAATCTAAGCAGCAGTGGCATTACCACATTTCTATCCAGTCTTGCAGCTTTAATATTTTGTGTATGAAGTTTTAAGATAGCAGAGTTGTAAAGTTTGATAAATTATTAGTGTATTTTTTCCAGCCAAACAATCCTTTTAAATAATGAAAACATAGTAAAACTAGTCTTGGGATTTGGTGTGCCAAACCGAAAATAATAGTGGCTCCTACATGTCCTTGCCTAAGAAAACCATCAGGAGGCCTCCTGGTTAAATGGAGTCCCCAAAGCGTGAAATTTGTTTTCTCATCTTTATTGCATGTAGGAAAATTTACCAACATGTTTCTCAAGTCACTAAACAGCTCCTTAAATGCTGCATAAAGCATTTCTCTCTAGACTATATATCAAACATAGTTTACAGAAGCTATTTGTGTAGAGCAAAGGAAATGAAGCCTATTGTCTCCCAGCCCACATATCTCCTCCTTGATGTCTTTCCCACATGCGAAGCTCATCATGTCAAGCTTAGAGGCTGTATGGAAACAGGAGACTGATTTCCTGCCTGATGATGATGAGGATGATAAGTTTTAAAGGACACACCCAGTTTTATGTAAATCCTCCCTGAAAATACCAGAAGTTACCTCTTCTTCTCTGCTGCAGAGAGTGCCACATGACAAAAACACTGCTGTTTTTGTAATTTAAAGCATCTCTTCATGCTTTAGGAGTATATTAAGATCATATGCACTTCATCAGAGGTACCTCAGACTAAGAGACCAAGCAGGAACAGGATGGGCTTTTCCCAGCACACTATTAATGGTGGGATTCGTTTGGTTTCACAGCAAACAGGTCACAACAATGTTACCTCTGTTGAGATACATGACTCCTGTTAAGTTTAACTTTCCACTAAGTCATTCAAACAAAAAAACAAAAAACAACAAAAAAAAAGCATGACGAACCATGACAACATGATTAAAACTAAGAGCAGCATTTTTACTTTGAAGTTCTTCATTTGATTTGATCGTGTCCTCGTTTAGCAACAGAACGAGTGACCGTTCTTTTTATATCGCACTGCAGTGTTTCAGGATGTCCACGTCATGATCTTCATCGGCTTCGGGTTCCTGATGACGTTCCTCAAGAAATACGGGTTCAGCAGCGTGGGCATCAACCTGCTGCTGGCCGCCTTTGGTCTCCAGTGGGGTCTCCTCATGCAGGGATTGTGGCACATGGATAACGGCAAGATTAAAATGAACATCTTCAAGTACGTCTCTGAAACATGCTGCTGAAATCACAAAAATCTAATAGTTTAAAAATGTATGTTTGGCTTGCATCAGCACTCACAACCCTTGATTTTTCTTGTATTTTTTCATGTTACAATTCTTTTGATTGGGATTTTATATGAAGAGCCAATGACAAATTGGAAATAAAATGACGCATTGTTTTCAATAAAAAGTCTAAAGTTCTTTACTTTGATACCTGTAAACAAAATCAAGCGCAATCGACTACCTTCAGAAGTTAGCTAATCATTAAAAGAGATATAATCTTAACATAAATGCAGCTGTGCTTTGGTAGTAAACAAACAGTGTTCCAATGACCAGGCAACACAGCCAACGGGTAAAACCTCACCAAATGTTAAGGTGACAAAATGTATTAAATAAAAATAGAATCAAGGGGTAAATAATTTTAGTAATAATCACTGGGGTTATTTTTCTCATTTTGCTGCAGAATGATAAATGCAGACTTCAGCACAGCTACAGTCTTGATCTCCTTCGGTGCAGTTCTGGGTAAAACCAGCCCAGTGCAGCTCCTCATCATGACCATCCTGGAGATCACAATCTTCTCCATCAATGAGCATTTGGTGGCTGAGATTCTTAAAGTGAGTTTATAACAGTTTATGTGAATGATTATAACCCCAATTCTGGCATTTTCACCTGAAAATACTGTGAAACATCTCATTTTACAGGCTAACGATGTTGGAGCGTCAATGATCATACACGCTTTTGGTGCTTACTTTGGTTTGGCAGTGGCTCGGGTTCTTTACCGACCCGGTTTGAGGAATGGACATGAAAATGATGGATCTGTTTATCATTCTGACCTGTTTGCAATGATAGGTAAGTGAAAATGACTTACCTATCTTTTTTTAATTGCAAGGGAGCATAGATTACTCTCAGATATTGAACCTGAAAATTTCAGTGAAATAAACATGATGGTATATTTATTTCAGGAGTTATGCATTTGTCTGGGCAGCTTTTCACAATCTTTACCTTCCTTTTCAAATCAATCTCTGTTTTCTGCTGATTTCAACTAAATAATAACAATACATGCAAATATATGAAGCTGGATTCCTCACATTTGGACACATTCTGCCAAAATACATATAAGCATATATAATAAAAATAAGAAACTAGAATGTTGTGATTTGTATTAGAACATGTGCAGTACTTCTCCACATGCGCTACTACTGCCACCAAGTGGGCACAAATAGCAGTGCAGCTTATAAATTTGGGTTTGCTCTCACTGTCTCACCAGTTTAAATGAACAAACTTGTTCTGCAGGAACTGTGTTCCTGTGGATGTTCTGGCCCAGCTTCAACTCAGCCATCGCTGACTCAGGTGTCACTCAGCTCACTGCAGTGATCAACACTTATGTCTCCCTGGCCGCCTGTGTGCTCTCTGCGTACGCCATCTCCAGCCTGGTTGAACACAAAGGGAAACTGGACATGGTCAGGCACCTTACATTCATCTAAAATAGTTAACTGAAGGATATTTTTGACTTGTACTCATTTATATGCCTTTATAATAACACAGGTCCACATACAGAATGCCACTCTGGCTGGTGGTGTTGCAGTGGGAACTTGTGCCGACATGAATATCCAGCCATTTGGAGCGATGCTGATAGGATTAGTGGCTGGCATCATTTCCACCCTGGGCTTCAAATTCCTCTCTGTGAGTTGAAAATTAGCAGTTTAATAGTAAATATAGCCATAGTAAGGAGTGCTTCAAGTCCTTAATGTGTCACAAAAGTAAATGTGTCATCATCACATCATACTAGAACAGCATCCTCATTGTTGTAGAAGAGGGTCCAGTCTATATGCCCACTTCTCACATCTTTCATCTGTTTTTGTGAACCAGAACCTTTTTCCAGCTGAGTCTCAGACCCACAACTCAGCTGTTCTAAATGATGTGGCACTAAGATACCAACAGAACCAAATCAACTACAAAAATTAGAACCAGACGTTTCCAAACTAGAAACACTCCTTTCCATGACTACACTTTTAGATCCTGACAAACCAACATGATCACTAACATGGGATCTAACTTAACCAAAACTTAACTGTCTTGATTAAGTTCAACCTGTTTGCTCGAAAGTAATACTTCCCATAGTGTTGTCTTCAAAAAACTTTAGGGAGCACAACTGAAATACTTCCTCAGTTCCTTATAATTTTGACTGAATTCAAGACTGTCGACTCTATTAGTTTCCTTGGATTCCTGTTCAATCCAAAAGTTCAATAATCAGTTAGATTTATTTTATCAAGACTAATTCTGAGGAAGTTCCCACAAGCATAAAACCGAAGAATGGATAGAAAAACATTTTGGATTCTGAGGTTTCTTTTATAATACGTCTATGTTTGGGTTTGCTTTTGTATACCTGAAAAGATGGAAATTTAAAAAAAAAATGTATTGACAAAAAACAAAAGACATGTGACTTAACAGAATTTAGGACAATACATTATGCCTCCAAGTCAAAATCCAGGTGTATAAGTGCAATAACGTCTCATAAGATTTTATTCAAAGTCGGAAAAAAGAAATTCCCTGAATATTATAGTTTTACGTTTTGCCTTATACAACTTTCTGTCCAGTAGTAAATATTTGTGGCAAACACATTTAAAAGAGAATTTCATCATCAAAATGTTACTATTTTAAAACAGAGACTATTTTGTCTTTTTCTTGACTTTGCAGCCAATCCTGGCATCCAACCTGGGCATCCAGGACACGTGTGGAGTCCACAACCTGCACGGCATGCCTGGCATCCTTGGAGGACTGGCTGGCATTGTTGCTGTGGCTTTGGGAAAGGCAAATCATGGGTAAATATTCCATATACAGTAATTAAAATTATGCACTTACAACAAATGTGTTGCTTTGAAATAATGTTACTCTCACTTCAAATGTCAGCTCTGCAGACATGCAAGCTGCTGCCCTGGCTTCGTCTCTCGGGTTCGCTCTGATTGGAGGTGCTATAACTGGTGAGTAGGGATAAAACTGAAACAATGATTGGTTTATGCTTGTGCACTAGCAGCAATAACGTTTAACCAAACGTTTATTTTTTTTTTCTCCCAGGGTTGATAATGAAGTTACCATTCTGGGGACAGCCTCCAGATCAGAACTGCTTTGATGACTCTCTTTACTGGGAGGTTAGGATCCTTGTACCGCTGTATTTTAACCATTGCTTGTATCATGCATTTATTATTCTGCAGTGTTTTATGATGCTACGTTGTGTTTCTTACAGGTTCCCATTGAGGAGGAGGAGAACGAAGGAAGTATGGCTGCTGGAGAAAACTCAAAGAACAAAACAGAAGCTTGAATAGAATCATTTCTTCCCTTTACATAGAAAAGCAGACACAGAGGGTTCTTTTTCCCAAGCTCTGGTTGTCAAACATATTACTATGATCTGAAAAACATAATTTATCCGCACATTACTATTCTTTTTACATGTTTTGTGCACAAAGACATCTGTACAAAGGCTACTACATTTGAAACTATTATCTAAAACATGACACATGGCAGATTCAAAAATAGGAATTAGTTATTTTTTTCAGGCAAGAAGAAATATGTGTTCTTCCAAATTATGGGAAGCAAGAAATTATATTTTTCACTAAAGAGTTTTAAAAAAAATGTTTAATAACTATTACAGCAATCAAAGCAGGCAACTTCTTTCCTTCACTGCTGTAATATCTGATAAGCTTTTGATAATGTTATTTTTGTATTTTATGGATGCCTCATGTATTTTCTTGCTGAAACTTAAATTGAAAATAGGAGGCCTTTGATCAACTGCTTCACCTTATCTCACTGGAGCCCGGTCCTTGTGCGAGGAGTCAGAGTCCGACTGCTCAGATCTGATGCGGGCTGGGATGGTCGCTTCATCTTCTGATAACTAGTGAACCTTTATATATCTTATATTCTACCAATTTCCAAGTATTTCCTGTATTTCCAAGGACTCTTGTACAAATAAGCACAAATGCATGTTACAAACTAAACTGGTTTTTCTTTTCTGTTAAGAGTAGAAGTATTTTAAAATGTACATACAGTTTGTATGTGGAACGACATGGTCAGTTTTATCAAAGCTAACAATGGCAACTGGTACTGAGATTTTCTATTCATCTTTTCAAGGTTATTAATCATGCTTAAGGTTTTATTTTCAGCTTATTTTTTACTCATCTCTGTGTCTGTTTTTTTTGTTTCTAGTAACTGAGTCTTAAAAAACTACAACTGCAACAAACCTCATGTGTTATTCATAGTATAAAAGCTTCTCCTTATGTTTGAAGATGCATGGTGCCGAACTGCTTTTTATTTCTTTTTTCTTTCTATTTCAAAATGCTACACTGATGGCTTGATGAAACTGACTACGAATAGGATTTATCTGACATTTACAGCATTTTTAATGATCTTTCGTGCCTCAAACCACTGATACTTCAAGATGTTTTGCTTCTTATTTTTATACTTTGGGCATTTGCTCCTACTTGTACAATATACTAATACAATATTAAAAATGTTTTGTACAATACTGTTGATGTGCTGGTTTCTTTTATACATCTCTAAGATTGGAATAAAAATTTAAAAAATTCTAATTTTCTTCATTTACTAAGGAAGGAGCTCTAGCATAGTATGTGGCAAAAAAAAAAAAGTTCCTTAGAAAAACAAGAAGTATGGACAATATAATAAATCAAAGCTACGATTAGTACAGGAATAACTTATTTTCTGAAGCTATTGGCTTAACTTTCTATATTCTACGAGTTGAATTTGTTTTATGTTGGTTTATGAATAAATTATTACCTATTAAAATGAATAAAAAGAAAAAGAAAACATGTCAAGCTGACAAAATCTTACCTTTAAAGAGTAAGGCAGTGGTGTCATTCACTCGCCACTAGGGGCGCTATGGCACTTTCCTCTGGCGCCTGTTGTTTTGAATGTAGCCACCAGCGGTGCATCATGGGATACAAAATGTGTAAAAAGATGGCTAGCTGCTGCTAATCCGCCGGTGATAACTGCAAATAAATATCAATTAGACATTTTTCCACAGTAGCGCTGGTGTTAATAATTATATGACGTCCTAACTGTAGAAACTTGTCGTTATGGTGAGTACGGGAACTATCGTTTAACCCGCACAGCTTTAGCTTTAGCCTATCATAGCTCTTGTACTGTAGCATTAACTGAAAATACAATTAGCGAATTAAAATAACACTCTTATGTGTGTTATTTGTGCAGCTTTTTAGACCACTAAGTTGAACTTCACTGTGTGTAATGTTATATTACTTGAAGAATATGTTCAGTTTTAATACAAATTTGTTTCCTGATTTGTCTAATGTGCAGCCATATACAAACTGAAGATTTTGTTTGTGTTTCTAGTCAACCAGAACGGAACACAGGGTGTCCAGTTCCTCATCCAGAACAGATGAAAGAACCAGGTCAAGGAGCAGAGGCAGGTTACTTTCTCCATCATTTCATTATCACCCTGTGGCTAAATATGGAGATACAAGCCAACTTACTACATTTTCCTACTTCTGTTTTCATTATGAGATGCGTTTTGAAGATTTTGGGGTTTGATTCTTTTATTCTTCATTTAGCAATTTATGTTACAAACTGTAGAGAGGCTAAAGAAGGAGAGAAGTTGAAGGTGCATAGTATTTTTTTAGTATTTGTTTATTTCAAACAGGTTTTTGCTGTTCATCCATCCATCAGTTTGTGTCTCCACCTGTTCATTGATCTGTTTGTTAATCTGTTCATTACTGCATGTTTGTCATCTACAAGTTTAATCATCCGGTCATCTATTTATTTTAGTCAGTCATTCACCAGTTTGTCCATCTCTTAACTTTCCAGGTTTCATATGTATAACCTTGACATCTGTAGAAATTGCTACCATAAATTAATTGTGAAGTTTTTTATTTAATAAAAAAAAAAAAGAAAACATTTAAAGGAAACTTAGGATATTTGAGTTTTGAAAAGTATGGAATTCTGAAAAATGCTTGGGAACCCTGAACAGCTGCAAAAATGAAATGAAGTGTGGTTTAGAGGCGGTGTAAAAAAAAGAAACAGGAGGCAGAGCAGAAAATTTTGATGTTTAACATTAAAAAGTAAAACAATTCAGGCTTCGCTGTTGGAAGGCAAAGCTAAAGAGGCAAAGCTTCTACTTATGCATTCGAGGGACTGTTGATGTATTGGACAAAAAATGTTGGAGAAGAAAAATAGGGAAATCACTGAGGAGGTTAATAGATTATTTGAAGGAGGATGTGACAGAGGAAATTCTTAGGGATGGATGAATTCTGTTTCTGTTGCTGATTTCCCTCTCTTTCTGTTTTGTTTTGTTTTTTTAGGAAGAGAAAAACAAAAGCGGAAACGGAGTCGCAGCAGATCATCTTCATCTTCTAGCTCATCATCTTCGCCCTCTTCTTCCTCTTCCACTTCTTCCAGCTCCTCAGATCCATCACATTCTTCAAGCAGCAGCAGAAGTAGCTCTAGCAGCAGTGGTAAGTGTGACTAAAAGTGTCCAAACTTTAATTGATATTCTTTTTTAACTTTATGATAAATTTAATATTAAGTAATTTTGAAATAAATCCGCAAAATAGAAAAATGTGTTTTGCACATAACAGAGGATGTGATATACCCTCAGAAATGGGTATGGTTTACCAGTATTGTTGGAACATTTTTATCTGATTAATAACTTATTACTGTGTTGTTATCAATGCAATTAATACAAATCAGGTTCTAAGTGTTAGACCAAAGTTTGATGGAGACATAAATATATTTTTATCAATTGCAGATGGTCTGGTTTAGGAATGAATGTTTGCGTCTGAATGTCAAAACTCGAACTCTACGTACCAGACAATATGTCTGTCTTAGTGAATTGTTTTCTTATTATTTTCAGACTCTCGCAGTAAATCCAGAAAGCAGTCCAAAAGAAGTAAAAAGGAGAAGCACAAAAAAGTAACAAAAACATGTTTTTTCTTTTTAAAGAATTAATTCTTTATATTTAAAGGAAAACTATATTTTCCTTTTAAATGCGTAACTTACTTTCCTTGTGTTTTGCAACAGAAAGGGAAGAAAGAGAAAAAGCAAAAGCGTAAAAAAGACAAGAAGGCAAAAGGAGGGGATGACAAATCAGGACCAGTTCAGATCTCTAAGGTAACAAAGATTTTTTTTGTACTTAAATGTTCATAATGTGAAAAAAGACAAATGTGACATTTTGAAATGTAAAAAAAATATAGGAACCCTGGTAACAAAATGAAGCATTTAAGTCCACTTAAAAAAAGCAAGATTCAGTTCTAAAAATATTTTTATTCACCCCTTTTATTCATGATTAAAAAATTTTACAGCTTCAGAACCATTGAAATTCAGTTTATTATTGATATTGATTGAATAGTTGATCAATTCAAACTTTTTAGTTGATCACCTTTAGGTCTCTGAAACTATATCTATTTCCTTTTAATATGATTTTTAGTTTGTAGTGTTTCAGTTTCTAGTGTTTCATTTTAGTAATTTTCTTTCAGTATTTAAAAGACAGAAAGAAAGGAAAGTACAGCATGATTTCAGGGAAGAAGATAAAGATGAAAGTAAAGAAGTCGAAAAAAGACAAACAGGTAATCCTGTTTTTTCCCCCTAATTAAAGTAAAAAAAGACACTTTTTTTTTGAGTTTTTTAATTTGATGTTTTTTTGTTGTCTTGGTGTGAAATTTGTGCATAACAGCGGGATAAAAATCGAGCAGAGCTGCTGGAGTTCTTGAACTCTACTCTGTGAAGCCGCCAAGGACGCCCCTCTTGTTGGTCATAGACATCAGTGTCCGCAGAACTCAGGAAATGGCTCCTCCTGCTTCCCTGGAGCAGACAAACGAGTTTTCTGAAGGAGAGGTGATGAACTGAAGTGACTTTTTTCCACCACACACGGGCAGCAGCGAGCTGGATTCAGTGCATTTGGTTCGCGACCTACATTTCCTTCACCTTGTTGCTGTGCAGGTGGCTACCTTGAGTCCAGTGTAAGAACTGTTATGTAGAAAGTTTTGTTTGTGATCAGATGGTATTTTTTTTGACAATGCTTTAGGTTGAAACACCATTTAAACATGAAATCTACCAGTTCAGTCTGTACAGTCGAAATGTCAAGTCAAACACAAACCTGTCTGTCATTTAAATGTCAAGCATCGTGTGCAAATATCTTTTGCACACAATGCTTGACATCTTTTTCTGTTCATAATTAAAAAAGAAATATAAGGTTTTAACTATATTTTAAAAAAATATATGTTGTCCAACTCTATTTAAGGAAACGAATCATTACATTTTTGATGTAATTTTTGGCTTTAGGAGCCAAAGTGTTTTCAGTTTATTCTAAAATAATAATTTTTTTGTTTATTCTTTTTATTCTAAGGATGGAACAGTGCATAGGATTCAATTAGGTGTGACATATTTCCCATATGTGTCTGTTTTAAAAACGGTGGTAAAAAAAAATTGCTTTTCTTTATGTGAAACCAGTTTGAGTCCATGTTTGTATGACGGTGCGTACAGATCCATTTGACACAAGGACAGCAAATACCGCTGGAGAGATTTTACTCAGAAAAAAAACATTTTATTGAACATTTCTGGGGGATCTTTTCTTCCTTTTAAACCCTCTTGAAAATAAAAGCGCAGGAGGAACAGCTTTCAGTTGTCTAACCTTGGATAATGCATTTCACTGTTCAGTCCTGCTGTTTTGACACAAGGAGGATGACTCACTGTTTGAATCATATGGAAACAAACTGCGTCCCTCCTACAGAAACATTTTGCACTTTAAAGCCGTTTTATACATTCCCACATTTAGTTTTTCCGGCTTGACCAAGCAAGCAGCATCTTTTGCGTCAAAAAAGAAAAATCTTTTAATTACTTTGACAATTTTTAAATAATACTATTAGGCTGCGGTATAAATATCCCTCAATGCGTTGATGCCAAATTTCTACAAAATAAGAGACATCACTGCAGAAGATAATCTCAGGCAACTTATTAACTGCTTCAAGTACTGAAAACATGGTTGAGAGAAAAGAGAAAACATTGCCTTGGCCTTTAACGTGTTAGACATAAAGTCTCATCAGTCCACATTTCCTTCACACGCCCACCATCAGACCACTCTGCTGCTGCTACTGCTGCTGCTGGTTCCTTTATATCTAAAGTCGGGCATGCTCCACACCCTCTGCGACCTCTCCTCCCTCTCCATCCCCTTCTCCACATCCTCAGAGACGGTTTTGAGGTCGCTCAACCCCGTCCCGTTGCCCACCGCGGAGGTGAGGCCCGTCGTGCTTCCAAACGGGTTGATCTTGATCTTCGACCTGAAGTTCATGCTCATGGCTCGCTTGTTGTTCCACTGGCGAGCCAGCCGCTGCGCCTCCTGCTCCTCCTTCAGCTGATCCAGAACCTCCAGCAGGACGGCCCGGAAGTGGCCCGACACCTCGTGTGGCTCGGGCTCGTTGGCCTGCATAGCATCCCTGAACCTGTGAGGAGAAATGAAGAAACCAGGAACTGGTCAGAAAACAAAAGGAGAGAAATCTGGTGCTTCAGTCTTGAAGAAGCAGTTGGTGCTTAAAATGTATTGTCACGTTTTAGCTTCAAACCTTAATGTATCTAAAGTACATTTCAAGTTATGCACTAGCCTTACCGTTTTTTTTATGGGATAATCTCATAAACAAATAAATGTGCAATAAAAATCCTTCCTCAGGCAACTAGCAGAGTTAGGGTCATCAGTAGAGCTGATTGAGAAGTTTGCTTTTACTCAACAAATGTGTAAATATCACATTCATTTGGCGCTCTTAAATGTGCTTTTTTTTTTTTCTCAGGGTGGAACAACATTAATATTTCTTAATGTTAGTGTATATATTTTTATTTACTAGCAACGTTTTCTGATGCATACAGACTTGGAGTTATACACTGGGCTAAATATATATGCATACATACTTGTTAGTATTTGAATAGACATCTCTAACTAGACACCAGTCCTGGATAAATTCTGACTGGATGTTTGACTCCTGGCTTTTTAAATCAGAACTAGTAGGTCATTAAAATTGTGTGGTTTTCCTGGAATGGACCAAGCTTTTAAAAAGTTCATTAATTTTCAGCTGGGTGTAGATCAGAGCCAAACCAAAAGTTTAATTTACTTCAAACTAACAACTAAACACGTGAAACCTGGTTACAGTTGGGTGTTTCAGACTGGACAATGAAACCGAAAGATTCATTAAAACTGGTTTTAAAAAGCATCAAACTAAACTTAAGCTCTTGGATTAGCCCTGAAATCAATCCTGATGACAATTTGTGGACTTTGTTGTAAAGCAAACAATTTAAATGAGCTATTAATATTTTCACTAGAAAAGTGATCAAAGTTTTTCCAGAAGCTTATTGATGGTTTCAAAATGTTTGTCGTTTCTCTGCCACTTGTCAAACCAATCTTCATCCAAATCTTATTGGGGACTTCATATTTACATGAGCCTGTGTGCACAGTGTAATTAAGAAAAGACGTTTAAAGAAAACCATAGTCATAAATCTGAGCTTTACTGAGTTAAAAACTTGAAATCCAGGGGTTCAGATACTGTGAAATAAACACAGCGATCAGCAGTAATCCATAATCTGAACCACAAACAAGTACAGGATGAGTCACAGCTGCCAAGATGTTCTCATTCAGGTGGATTTTAAACAAAACAGAAAATTAAACCCACTCACACAGTCCTGTTAAGTGAAATTCTCAGCCAGGTTTGAACAGAAACATTAAAGTGATGAGAAACAAGGAACACAACATCTCAGGATAATAGTTATCCTCCCACCCACCTGTGTGAACGTTACACTCCTGCCAAGCTCCCAATTACCGCTCTGCCTCCCCACAGGAGACGGCTTTGCCTTAACAAGCCTTTAAGCACATGTTGCTTCTTCTGTTAAGTGATATTTCTTCTTAACTCGCCCGACTGCAGCAGTTCTAAGAACGGAGTATTTCTTAAAAATTTTCCGAACCCTTTGCCCTTTGTTTTGGCTTTGCAGTATTTATAATTTACCAATTACATCAGAAATCACTTTCATTTGAAGGGAGAAACATTATTCTATTCTTTTATTGGTAACAAATAGGTTAAAAGTTCATAAAAAGCAAACAATTTCTAACAGGTTTGAACAGTTAATGTTATAACTGGTAGACAGTGAATAAATTAGCAAAAACAACATGGTGCAGGTGTTGTTTGCTCTAACAACACATCTGAGACTGCAGCAGCTTTCCAAGAACAGGTGGCGAGGTGAACTCAGAACATTTCTACTGCAGATTAACGCCTGGCAAAGGACAGAGAAGAGAACCACAAGGATCAGTTTCCTCAAGTAATCTGACGCTTAGAGTTACTTAAAATGTTTCTGTTTATACAGAAAATACACCACTGGATTTTTATTTTTTTTGTAGCTCAGCAGCTGAATCTCCCACTAATAGTTAGTTTCAGTAGTTGGGAACAGCTCTTTTGTCATTTTTGGCACAAATACTTGTGTCTCAACAACATGAGAGTATTAAGTACTCAAAAAAATTCAATAAAAGCATTGATAAAACATCAAACTCTATTTTAAAGAAGATTCCAGTTGTTTTAAATCGTACAAACATGGTGGTGGTTATGTGTTTTCTGTTGTTTTTTTCTACATATAATAATAAAAACTTATACCTCCCTCTGGTATTTTATGTTTGCTATCATTAATGAGAGGAGAGTATTTGTTTTTCTCTTCATTAAAAGTACCCCTGGTCCAGTGCTTTTTCTGTCTTTGAAGGGTTATTGATAAAACTATTGATACCATTAACTAGATTTCCTCAGCTTGTTGTCCTTCTCGTAGACACAAGGCTAGCGGGCCAAATCCGGCGCACCAGAAGTTTTTCTCTGGCCCTCCAAACTCTAGAACCTGCAAGATTAGCGTTGTGTTTTTAAATGTTATTTTATCAATCAAATCAGCAATTTTGTCTGTATTATACCATAATACATGAAGGTGAAAACGTGTTTAATATTATATAATTTTCGAAGGACATCGTCGAATGCAGAGACAGCTATTTATTAATATTTTAGCAGTTTGTTAAACAGTTTTATCAGTGCTTTCTGTCACTGCTGGCCCTTTAAAGACATTCTTGATCTTGATTTAACTTAAAATAAAAATGAGTTTGATACCTTCAAGGTGCACTTGGCTCAGTGACTATGTCTTTAGCTGTATATTTTACCAGAAAAAATCCATTCATGGAGTGATTGTTATTTTTAACAACATAAAAGTTTGTTGTTTTTTTTCCTCATAGAAATATGCCTGCCCAGTGACTTGGTGTTTAGCCGCTATTGTTATGAAAGTTACTGCAAGCCCAGTCAATTCCATGTAAAGCTATGACTCTTTCCTGAGAGAAACATTGATATACATGTAGCTATTACTTTGACTATGGTTTTTTATTTTTATTTTTTATAGACGATATGCCTGACCCAGTGCTTCTATTCAAGATATGTCTAAATTCTGGACAAATCTACTCACAGAGCTACTTATGCCATTAACGTTGTAATTTTCTTTCCCATGCTGAAGGCATATTCGTAGAAATATTCGTAGAAAATTGAGTAGGTTGAATTCTGTTTTAAATATACATATTTCTTTTAAATTATTACTTTTGAAGATTGATTTAAATGAAGTTTTTACAAAAAGTGGTTCCATTAGATCAGACAAAATTTTCTCTTCCTTTATTTTTCTATCCACAATGGCCTTATATGTCATCATAATAGAGAAATACCCCCAAATCCTTGCAGCTGTTGCACCAAAAAGTCTTTCTAAAAAGCTCAGACTTGACAGTAAATACAAACTTGCGTACCTTTACAGTTTGTTTTTTTTCTACTAATTGATAAATGCTGTAAACAACCAATCGAGTTTCAGAACATCACCCAACCTTATTGCTGATATTTTTCATTAGGTCTCAGATTATTTATTTTGCAGTTTTAAAACAAAGCCGTTGTAAAAGTTTGTGACATTTTTTGACTCCCTTACTTGAGGATGACCAGGCCGCAGCAGGGGGGCGGCACCTTGGAGCAGAGGTCCTCCAGGGCCAGCCTCTCCCCGGTGCTGATGTTGAAGGAGGAGCGAGGCGTGGTGGCCAGCCAGCTGTAATCCACCCCGGTCTTCAAGCGCCGGTACTCGTTCTCCCTCTCCCTCTGCAGCCGCTCTGCCTCCTTCAGCTGCCAGCTGAACTCCAGCATCAGGGTGTCGGAGACGACGTCGGCCGGGTCCCTGCGGGGGCTCCGCTGGTACGGCTCATTCCAGTTGAACCAGGAGGCCATTGACCTGCCCTCCGTTACCGTCTCCTGGAGGATAGAAATGATAGAAAGTTACCACCTACATGGTTTATTCTCTTATTGGCAACAAATAAATGGTTTTTATTAACTCTTGGAAAATCTGTAGTATAAAAGTTACAGTTCTGATTTGCTTTTCAACGATCTCAACTAATTATGTTGAAGGAGTTAAGATACAAAAAGTTCTTATTGGTGAACATTTTTCATGGAAATCTTATATTAACCTGATAAAAGTTAAAATATCCCAAACCATTATTGTTTTAAATAAGATAAAGTAATTACTGAACAAAAATAAATGGCTTATAAAATAATTTTTAAAAAAGATCTGTGACTGGAAAATTGCTTTGGCACAAATCATTTAAAAATTATTACATAAAAAAACAATCATAAAATAAGCAATTTTGTTGGTGTTTTTTCTTTATTATTATTGCTCTGATTAATACAATTTCATTTATATGAATTTTAGTCATCTGACCAAAGTTCAACATCCTCCCTTTTATCCTCCAGCCTCTTTTTCTTCAACAGGTGTCGTATCGGCTTACAGCCATAACCAATCCTTTCAATCGGGATTCTTTTGTTAGCGCAGGAAATAAATAAATAAAAACTGGAGTGCAGGCAGCTGATTGATGTGTAATGGCTGGGATGAAAGATTTAATCAGGTACTACAATCACTGTGCTGCTCGATGTTGAGGTCTACAGCCTCTGATTATTCTTTGTGATGGTAAAGGGGAGAGAAGCAGAAGATAGCTTGAGTAGTCTGTCCTGTTTTTAGGCGTGAATAAGTCCCAGCACTTAAAATATAAAGTTTCTCTATTGTTTTCATTAATTCTCAATGTAATCTAAAGACATAAACAAAACTCCTGGATGTGTTTCCCTAAAGCCTGTCCTCTTTTCTGTCTTCCTGCTCATGCTGTCGTCTAAACCACAGCTGCTCTTCACGCTTCACTCTGCTGCATTTTTTAGGGCTTGCAGGTCAGATTATCCTCAACATGCTCAGCTAGAAGGTTTCCAAACAGACGAGGTGAGATTAGTGCCGCAGTCGCAGGTTTAGCAGAGAGGTGACTGACCCGTAAACATGGCGACAGATCATCAGATGTCTTGTTGTCTTTTCATTTCAATTCATCTGAAAATCTGGACCAAACACTGTCCAGCATCTTTAATGTGATTTATGTAAGTTTTTCACCAGAAGTCTGAGAATCTGAAGGATCTTTTTTCATTGTTTTGTGATTTGTTTACTTACATTCTGTATGTACATCTAAAAGGATGGCAAGAAGATCACCAAACAGGCTTCTTAAACATTATAAAGCATCTACAAACAAAATTATTTCATAGCAAAAAATATGTACTATTCAGGAAACAAAACTTTTTGCCTTCATTGTCAAGCTTTACATTTTCTTGCAAATTAGAAAAATAGTGATTCTTTCTCTTAGTTGCCGCTAAAATATTTTAGTAAACAAGTAAATAAATAATTCATTTCAGTTAAATTTAGTCCATTATATAGCACTGTTTCAAAACAAATGCTGTTTCAAGGAACTTAGCAAAAAAAAATAATTCAATTCAGTTATGTCATAGTTATTATTCTGTCTGTTAATGTGCAAAAAGTAAAATTACAATAATATTTTGAATTATAAACGGCACAGTATCCTTAATTAGTTATTCAAATACTGAGGCAACTAGTCATATCTTGCAACCTTTTGCAAATTCTTCTTTTTTAACATAAAAAAAAATCAGCAAGTAAATATAAATAAGTTAATAAGTGAATTTAATGTATCAGCCCATCCATCTCGAGCAATTACTGCAAAGATGAACTTTTTCTGATTTTCTCTTTCTAGCTACAAATAAAAACCTACAGCCCCAAACTGGAAATGGGTGAGTTTTCATGACACTGTCCTGTTTTACTTTTCATTAAAAGAAAGAAAAAATATCTTGTAAATCTTGAAATGGAAAATCAACTTTTGTTTTATTTTGTTTTTTTCTTTTCCTACCTTTGATTCTTGTTCTCAGGTTTGCTGTCAGGCTCCAGTTGGAATAAAATCACAGAGGGAAAAAGTGTCAAAGTCGTCGGACATCAGAGAGGCAGCTGGACAGTAAATGAAAACCAGAGACAGAGGAGAGATGCTCTGTCTCTCTCCTCTCTCAGCGTTATCTCCACCTCTCTGAGCCTTCCTGCTCCTCCTCTTCCTCCTCCCAGGAGCCTCTCTGGCCTGCCTTTACTTGTTGCAGGAGGTTGAGGGCACCATCTCCAAAGGGAGGCATTGGATCATGGCCCCGGATGAAGTGCTTATGCAGCTTTTTACGATTCGCCGTTGCCATAGCAAAGTTCCTAAGCCTATTTGTCCGTGATAAGCTTCATCAGCTGTAAGGGAGCCGGAGAGCGATGAAGAGGCAGATAGTGAGAGAACAGAGTGGGCTGAGCGGTGAGATGGACAGAGAGACAGAAATCAAAGAAAAATGTTGCTCTGAGGATGGAGTGAATGAACTTATGGTGGTTCAGTTCGCTGGTTTAGCAGCGAGAGGTCACCACGCGTGAATTAACGAGCATCGGCGGTCCACGTGGTTTACAGCAGGGTCAGAAATGTGTGAACCGCTTCCGGAAATGTGTGTGACGCAAATAATCGAATCAATTCTGAATGTGCAGTTGATGTGTAGGTGGATTTCAAGGTTTTGTTGCTTTATTCTGCGTGTAGGTGGGAGTATCTAAGCTCAGACGCTTTCTCTCTTTCTCTTTTACTTTCAGCACATTTTCACTGTAACCTGAAAAATCCCTATCCCATCCTTACCACAACAAACCTCCTCTTTGTTGGGTGACCCCCGAACTCTGGACAGTCACGAGAAACACTGAAATGAAAGATCTACAGAATATTATTTTCCTGACTGAGCTTCATCTGAGGAAAAAGGTCAAAGACTCAGAAGTTATCAGTGTCTTAGAAGTGCAGTCAGGCAAAAATGCAACATTCACTGTGGTTAGTGATCATAAGACTTGTTTTCTTTCTTTCTAGTCCTGAACAAAGTGCTGCACTTCATTGGAGAAACCTATATCTGAATTTGCTTAGAAGCAAGTATATAAACATATTCATAACAAATTTTTGTATTTATTTGAAGCCCATTAAGGCTTTGAATGGGTTAGTTAGACGCTTTATATCCATATTTATGGTGGGTGGGAGAAGTTTTCCTGTGGCAGTAAATTTATTTCATTTACACAATTCACTAAATGAAGCATATTGTGTAGATTAATTACAAACCAACTAATGAGTTCAAGCCTTTATTTATGTTAATTAAGATAATTTTCCACTAACATCTAATGAAAACTAAACATTCAAGATTAAATTTAAAAATAATGTACAAAACACACTTTTGATACAGAAATGTTTATCACCTCTATGTAGATATATATATAGAGAGAAAGAGAAAGAAACCTCACTGCACATACATTAATGTGCAGTGAGGTTTTAAACATAGTTCCTACCAGAATTGCTATTTAGTCTGTTTACAAAGTATCAAAATAATTAACTACACAATGAGTTACAGTTACTGTTGTTTTTGGAGAAATGGCTTCTTTCTAGTCCATGTTAGCATTTGTTTCACTGTGAATAATGAAACAGTTACTCCAGCTACAGCCACAAAGTCATTTGTTTTTATCAGAAGTTTATCAAGCCATGACATCAGAAATAGTCATCTTGGCTTATTTTGAAATAAATTCTTGGGGAAAATATTTATTGATTTACTTAAGAGTTGAGCTAACAGTAAAACTTTTGGTAATCCAAGAGTTTAGTCTAATTTCATGTCATGTTGTGCATCCCTCTACGGCATGTATGGAAACATCTGGTTTCAGTTGTAAATATAAATAATCTGACATTGCATCAGACTTCATTCTGAGGTGTAATAAGTTTGTGACAAATCTGTTGTGTCTGTAAAAGTGAATAATATGGACAAGCAGCAGAAAGCTGCCTGAAGGTGACAGATGGCCAGGTAAGCAGCCTCTGTAATCCAAACAGATGACAGTCTTAATCCTCTAAAGTGATTCCCTCCATCAGTGGCATGCTGCGCTTGCTGCTGTGGGGGGGTCTCTGCGGTGCGTCATCAGCACCGATGTTATTCCAGAGTTTTGTCAGATCGGCTACGTGATAAGATGCATGTCTCTGCTCCTCCTCACATGATCCCATGTTTATCACCGTCACTGTGTGAATTGGATTATCAACAAAACAGAAACTGCTGACTCTGAAGATTTCTGGTTTTCTTTTCAGAAACAGCATCTGAAATTAATTCATCATGGTGTGAAGTCCCAATTTTAGATTTGAGGATTAAGGTACATTATTAAAAGGATATGTTATTATTTCTTATCGCGTATGGGCTGTGTTAAACTATGTCTAGTTGACAATAATTCACATTTAAACTGGGAGGAATTCAACTGGGATGTTCTCCAGTCAACTTAGAGCACAATTTAACATTTGTGAGACCTTTCTAATTTATGCTTTTGTTGTTGAAGCGGAAAAGAAGAATCATTGTAAATGCCATTGACATTTATTATGTAAACCATTACATATGAACTGAGCTTATGTATTTTATATTGATTAATAACATCTCTTTCTGTTACATAGGAAAAAAAAGTTTGTTGTTGTTTTGCAATGTGTGTGTGGTTTGAGGAAAAGGATTTGGGCACTCCTCTAACCATTTATGCAAAAACCATTTATGCAAGCATCACTTCTATTGGTTTGTATTGTTAAGATCTGATTCTCTGTTTTGAAGACTATTTAACAAAAAGATTTTAAAAAATAAATAAATAAATAAGAAAGGAGCTTTGTTCTAGCTCTGAACATTCGGAATGTAATCAGGAATGTTTAGTTTTTACCTTTGCACAGAGCTCTTCATTCTTTTTTTCACTATTGATCCAAAACAATTTCAAGCTGCAGCAATGAAGTTAAAGACATTATTGCACAAAAAGCCAAATTGTTCCCCGTCCATTCCACTAATGAACATTTTTTTGTTCACTCATCTGTTCTGCATGGACAACATGAGTCTTTGAGGCTCACCTACTCTTAATGTGAAGATCTTTATATCAATTCTGCTGGAAGTTATTTCTGCAGAGGATCAACAAGTTGACCAGAGGCAATCAAATCAATATTTTTGTAAAAAAATGTTATAAATATATTTACTTTTAAATCTTGCATGCACTTTTTCTGATGAAATGACTCATATGTTATTGTATTGGCGATCAATGAGTCGTACTGACTCATTGATCAATGAGTCAGTACGACTCATTGATCGCCAAACCTACTGAAGAACATTATGCCTATTGATCGCCACAGAGTAAACAACTGCAGGAGCCTGTTGCATCATCTTGTGAGGTCACAGGATCATCACAGCGATCATTTTCATTACCAAACTAACTATATATTAACAATATATCTTCTAAAATGTGTTATATCTTTACATTAATTTTTTACACCTTCTAGCAGTAGTAAGAAGGAGAAAGAATTTCAATTTATTACTGTAAAATAAACAAAATAAATACATTTATTTTTTATATTATTGGTTATATTTCCTTTTTACATGTTTGCAATTGTATTTTAATAAATGTGTTTGATTTTACATAGTCCATACTTTTATTTTTTTTCCCTTTAAAAGAAAATATTTTTTAAAAAAGTTGAATTCTTCCCAGCTCCTTGATGTTGCACTACTCCAACGCACCACTAGGGGGAAGAAAACCACCGTCTCAGCTCCTGAAGCCCTCATGAAATCTACAAAAAGCTCCTTTTTTAACAATCTCTACCTGAAGTTACAACATGTGGCATGAGTTTAGCAGCTGTTGGGTGGATACAAAGAAGCAGCAGGAACGAAGGTTCTTGTTTTGGGAACGTCACATTTTTTAGATAAAATACAAAGACCTGATCAAACAAGCAGCACTTAGGCTTTACCTTCTGCACAAACATGCTTGAACACATCCCCACTCCTAGAAGAATCAGAAACAGAGGTGGATCTCAGTCCCAGCAGGACTCTTTGAGCAGCAAATTAAAAGACAATAAACGCTTCTCTAGTGAAGGATCAGGCAGTGGAGAGTTGCGGCCGGCTGCAGACGCTGTGAATGTGTGCGTTGTTGATTTTAGGCCAGTTGAGCTCATATGGACACATTTTGAGCTTTGTGCACTCGACACTGAGAGGCACTGAGTAACAGTCACATGATGAGCACAGCAGAACACAATGTTACTGACTCGTCTTTTTCCTCTAAATAAATAATAGTTGGCCTTTTTTTAAGTTAAAGGAAAATAAAACTTTAACGTTCATTTATTCTTCTTATTTAACTGGTGAAAAAAAATCTTGGTAGAGCTGATACGCCAATAGATTTCCCGTCCTAGTCCAGTGTAAACATTCAAAAGGCTGCAATGCCACAATAATATGGCAAAGTAATGAGCACTGAGGAGATGTGAAGAGAAATAAAACGCATAAAAAGTTTAGAAAGTAAAAAAAAAAAAAGCCTCAAACAATTTGTAATCTTACTGAAAGATGCTTTTCAGAACGCACGGATTTAATCAGGTTGATATTTTTGCAAAGCTAAATGTACTTTGTGTGTGCATGTAAGTGAAATTGTTAGAAATAACAGAAGGGACAATGCTGTTTATGTCTGGTCATGTGATGTCTGAGCTGGAAAACCAGCTTTCTGCCCACATTGGTAATTTTATCCAGCAAATGTTGCTTCTATTCTTCCTTTGCACTATAATTTCAGGTTTGGTTGTTGCACATTTGTATAAAGTTGGGATCTGGGCTGTACTGAGCAAAACAGAGAACTACCTAAGTTACATTTTTCAGCATCAACTTTATTTATTTCTGTTGATTTTATTTTAATTTAGCTTGACTATTAAATTTCACATTCTCAATTCTTGCTGGTGGGAGCAGAATCAGATTTATTTTGTAGTAGATGCTGCAGAAGTGTATAGACATGGTAGCATATCTCTAATATTTTTGCCCACCTGGTAATGATTTGTTGAAAGCCTTCCTATCTGGCAGTATTGTGAAAATATTTCGCTTAAACATGTTTTCAGAGTCAAATACATCTCCAATAAGGTAAGAAATCATTGTTTGTGTTTTTTTATGAAAACCCATTGAAATCATCATAAAACTAAAATGTTTTTAATGCTAGAAAAGGAACCAAAAGGTAAAAAACTCAAGCAGAAAGCTGAAAACAAAACTAAACCTTAGAATAATTCAAACAAGTGAAAATAAATGCTGGGGATTTTACCTCTACAGTCATCACACAGTGCAATATTGCATGTGGATCAAAGCCTTAACACTTTTTTTGCAAATCTTTACTATAAAAAAAAAGTTACAACAATGGCATTCCGGTCACTGATGCAAAGAAAAAATAAATAAATAAATAAAAATGCTGGCACAATTGACCAAAAAAATAAAAATAAAAAATGAGAGAAAAATGTGGAAAAAAGAAAGAAAATTTATTGAATTAAGTGAAAATGGAAAAAGAATGGATTTCATATCAAAAATCTTTGCATTTTCTTCTTTTTTTCTAATACAAGTAATTTAAGAACTCTTCAGTTTCCTCCTGATCAGACTAAGTTATGCAGTTTAAAAGCCATCAAGTGACAGACACGTTGTTCACTGTTTGAGTGGAGCTGAAATGAGCAGACAGAGAAATCTCAAGCTGCTTTCTGGATCCATTTATAGGGAAGGAAGTCCAGGACCGATCACATGAGCAGCGAGAAGAGAAAAAACCTCCAAAATGCTGACACCTCGGATTTGTTTTGTTTTGGGGGGTTTTTCTCTCTGGCCTTTATCCAAAGTCCCATTTCGCTGTAAAGACCTTCTGAGGACTGAGGTCAGTGAATCAGCTCTCACTACTCAGCAGAGTGAACTTTAAATGCATAGATACTGACACTCAGGTTCTACAATAAAATGCTTTTGGAAAGAGCTTCTTTGTATCTATGGCATGTTTAAATGATAAATAAAGAGTTGGGATCATGAGTTGCTTTCAAAAACGTTTTGCTCTCTTCTGCTAAATAAGATGCCAACATATTACAGCTATTTGCAAACCTTTTGGTGTCAAATAATGAAATAAATCTCTAGTTTGTATGGTTCTTTCAGCATTATTATGAAGGTATTTTTTTAAAAAACAGCCAAAAACAGTTTTCTGCTGCTGAATACAACACTAAACAATAACAAATATGAGCTGTAAAAACAACAAAAATGCAAAAAAAACAAACAAAAAAAAAAACTTTTAGCACAGACAGAATCACGGTGATTTGTCACAACAAGACGCTTTTAACCCAAATTTGTTTTCTCCCTCCATCCATCATTCAAAAGATACTTTTACTCTGATAAACTATCCTCATAGCAAACATGCTATCTTAACATGTACAAATATTTCAACATTTCAGAAGGAAAAATTTAATGTTGAGGAGGTGCATAACATTAGTAGATGTTGATGTACTTATATTTGATAAATCTAAAGACCTCCATGCATCGATTCTCTTCACATGAAATTAGATGTTTGTTCATTAATCAAAGGAAACAGACCACAAACACAGCAGATATGACATAATCACTCACTTAATGCATTTATTAATCATTAATCACACATCGGACACCTCAGTAGGACTGAAGTGAGCTGCTGGGGATGTTTTGTTATTGTTTAGTTTTCTTTTGCTGTTTATAAAAGGAAAATGTTCTTTAAACAGACATCGTCGTGAGGACATGTCTGCAGACGATAGTGTCTTTACAGACTGCATTTTGCAGAGATGGCATTCCTTCTTTACAGCTTTATTCTACTTTTGCTTTGTTTCATACTTAAATAATCAAACAACTTTTTATATTGGTTAAGGATAATGCTTTAAAGCAGTCAAGTAATGATTTTATTCAATGAAGGGGAAATAGATCTATCTGAACCACACTAGTCCTTTGTGAAAAGTAATTGCCCACTTGTGTTAAATCAGCTTTTTAAAAGCCACACTTTTAAAAAGCTGAGTTATTTTGAAGGTAAATCCAGGTCTGATTGTTACCCAACATGCAGATATAACAAACAGTTTAAATGGAAACTCTTTTATGGGTGATAGATTACAAAAATCAACGTATAATCTAAAAAAAAGTCATCTTTTGACCTCTATCAGACTGGAAAGACTTACAAAGCTATTGTGAAAGCCATAATCATTTTTTCTACAACTCACCTGAACTTTATAAAAAGGTGCAACAACTTTGCTGCAAAAGTGTGCAGACCCTTAAACTAATACTTTTTGCATGCATTTTTCATTATTATTTTGTTTCAGCGTTCTGTGTTCGTGAGTCAAGCTCTAGTGTATTTGATCTGGAAAAAACAAATACAAACTTCAGCTGTTTTATTGAGATTTTCCTGATATTTCTTTCTCTGTATTCTCAGACAGGTAACAGATTATCTCTTTGTTCAAGTTTAACAGTTAGGTGGAGGTTTAAAAACAGAACATTTCCTCCTAAAAACTGTTAAGAAGACAGAACCAGAACAATTCAGGGAGAATGCCAAGAGCAACAGCAGAGGAGCTGCAGGAATCTCTGGCAAGTAAAAACAATCTCTTGTGTTCTTTATATGTCTAGAATTTAAGATTAGGGCTTCCAGAGTGAAACCCTTTTTCTTCAGTAAAAGCAGCCTTAACACTTCTCAAAACCTTTTACAAGAATGTCATCTAATCTGGACTGTGAAACCAAGCTTTGGTCTCATTTTTAAAAGGTCATTTTGGTTCAAAAACAGTACTGCAATATCGCCAAATGATCACCAAACCTACTGGGAAGCACAGCGGTGACAGCATCATTCTGTGGGATTACCATTCTCCATGTGGAACACCTTTGAAAATTTGGATTAAATATATATAATCATTCTTTAAATGCCAGTAAGCTTTGATCCAAAATCTGGAGATTCTGGAAGAGAGCAGTAGATGATGAAGAAGGGTTTTAATTTTTAGCATCAAAGTAAAACTAAGTGATTTCCATTAAAAGGAAACGATGGACTATTAGAAAATTAAAGGTTCCTAAACAAGAATCCCCTGAGGAGAAATCAATAGATATCCTCACAATCTGATGGGTTTGGAGACCTGTTGCATTCAAACATTTATATATTTCTGCTTTTATTTTCAACTATGTCAGTTTTAGTCCTCCATATTTGCAAGTAAGATGTGTGTTGCAATTTGAATTTAAAGGTGTTTTATAAGCCAGCTTCTTGAAACTTTTTAATTATTATTTTTTTTTTGCATCCCAGTTAAGGTTTACTAACGTCACTTTAAATGAGCACAATGAAATAAACAGAATGTTCTGTTACTATCACCTGTGTTTACTCACATCCTCATGAAGAAGAGTTTGTGTCGGTCAGCGAGGAATGACCTGAGGTCGTGTGACCACATTTTTTGTCTCCCTAGAGAAATCTGAGACCTGATAGCGTTTGTCTTTTTAAACTTAAACATTCCTAAAGACTTAGACCATTCTGGCAAACATTCATTGTTGATTGCTTTTTTATTCCCAAACAAAGCAAAAAATACTCATTTTATACCTTCTACTTATCAACTGAATGTTCTGCTTTTAATCCTGAAAAGAAAATAACTTCTTCAGTCAGCATCATCAAAAAACAATAAACAAGAAGATACAGACGTTTCCTTGAAATGCTTTTCAAAAGAAGGAGTTGTGGTTAGCTGTCCCTAAAACAAGTTTGAGCAGCCACTCCTCCTCCGTCACGATGACTCAGCAGTCTTTATTTTTCTCTCCTTGTATCTTCCTCTGCTACCACACACACATATCCTTATGTATATGTTTTTTATTCATTTATTTGTGGACATTAGTAGCATTTACTAGCCTTAACGGTTTTCCCCAAAAAAGTAATGGCTGACCTCCATTTAACACTATAGTGAAATTCATTCTAATAATTCCATAATTCATCAGAAAATTACCAAAATATTCTCAGACCTGGTTATCCAGTTAAATAAATAAACATAATCGTATTTATCTGGTTAATATTATAGAACAAGGAGACAGAAACTGCTACCTGTTGGATTTTATCTAGAGTCATATGTTGAATCTAGATGTTTAAAGGTTGAAATTGTCTTGTTTTTAACATTTTTGCTACAGTCTATCCCAGGACACTTTTTTGAATTAGATTTGTTTTTAATCCTGATTAATTAAAGGTTAAATGGGGAAAGGAAGTGTAAAAAAAAAAAAAAAAAGCTGCTGCAGCCTGCATGCTGACAGCAGTCATGTCATTCATCCTCAGTAATTCTGGCTCCTGAATGCTGATTGCATAATAAGGGTGACGGCGACAATGTGAGGTTTGGAGCTGTTAACACTATACTGGTGTGGAAATAATTATCGCTGGTTGAACTCACCCAA
Source organism: Brachyrhaphis roseni (assembly GCA_903066815.1). Classification (NCBI taxonomy): domain Eukaryota; kingdom Metazoa; phylum Chordata; class Actinopteri; order Cyprinodontiformes; family Poeciliidae; genus Brachyrhaphis; species Brachyrhaphis roseni. The sequence continues at coordinate 73,709 of CAEFZY010063179.1, read as the reverse complement.
CTCTGTGTTCAAAGTCTGAGAGGCTGATGAGTGAGGCTCGGCTGTAAGGTGAAACATTAACTCCGTGTCCCAAACCCATGATTTGATTCACCCTTTTTTTTTTTAATTACAGGACTGGAGTTAAGAGGAGGAAACCTAGTTCTTCCTTCCAACTTCCAACTCCAACCCATTTGTATACACTGATTAAATTAAAGAATTTTGTAGCTCCTTTTTATAAGAGTGAAATAAAAGCATACGATAAAGAATGCAGTCTGCCCTTTTCTTTCCATCCTCATATCTTCATTCCATCAGATCTTTTGCAAGAGATGCAAAACAGTCCAGTGTCCTCTTGTCAACCTGATAAAATGTACGTAGCATTTCAGATAAACTGGTTTTAACCTTTGAAATTCATTTCTATCATTTTGCATTGCAGGAAACACACCTAAAATCTCATATTCAAATATTTCAAATGCTTCAAATGCTCATTCCAATTTATTTAATGCTTCTGCTTACTCAGCAATGTTCCTTTTATGGCAGCATAATAATAAATGATTCTCCTGATTGGCTGTTTTCCTACAGTCTGAGCTATAAAGTTTGGATATCTACCTTCTATAAAAATGTTTTACAACTTTGCAAACGCTCTCTGGCTGTTTATAGAAACTGCTAAAAAAAAAATCAGAAAGACAGAAATAAACTTTATGTCCTGCAATTAAAGGGGAAGACAGTTGAGACTAAGCTTGAGAATCAATGATCCACAAACTGCCAAGCATGGTGGAGGCAGCATGATGCTGCGGGGGGTTTGTTCCACTGCCAGCAGAACTGGTAGTTTGCAAAAATCACTTTAACTCAAATGCTAGAAGGTCTGCAGGACACGTTGAGGTGTTCCTGCAGAACTATGAACCAAACACACATCCAAACTGGCTGATAAAACAGATAAACACACCCAGGAGGAGGAAATGCAAACTTCTGTTTCACCTTAACTTCATCTTTCTTAGTTTTTACGGCTTTGCTTTGTATTTCTCATCCTAGTCTATGTGATGGGATTGTTTTTATCCAGGATAGAACTGCTTTTCATATTGATGAGCCTAAAAAATATTTTCTGCAACAAAAAGCTTCAACAAATTTTCTGTGCCCAAACTTAAAACCAAGAGTTTTGGAGAGAACATAAAACTGAAACAAGATGTTGAATTGCTAGAAAGAAAATATAAACAGAATTTAGAAACTATTTCTCCCTCTGAAATGCTATTACATCTGAAAGAAAAAATGTAATTACATAATTTCTTCACATCTAGTGTGTTTCACCCTGTGCACTGAGAAATAAAATCTAATCTGAGTTATGGCAGCACTTAAAGAGCACTTTTGACTTCCACCTGGCAACACAAAGGGATCTACTGTGTGTCTTGCAGGCTGGTGTTGAATCACCGCCTCTGATAAGATAAACTCAGCTATCTGATTGCCCTAGTTTATTGTTTTTTGATTGAACAATGATGGTCACAGTAACATTTACAATGAGCTGCCAACTGTCTTCCACAGTCAGATCACTCAACCTACTGTATTTCTGTCTAAAATGTATTGCTTTTATTTTTCATTTATATCCCCAAAGTGGATTTGGATGTCAGCTGTGCAGCCCAATTTAATGTTAAAGCGAAAAGATCCACGCTTTTGAGCTTGAATCAGTGCCAGTCAGAGCTGAAGTTGATCTGTTTTCTGCCATTATCAGAACAATAAACAAAAACACTCCTACTGTACTGGAGAGTTTCAACCTGCAGGTTTAATCTATGACTTTATTTCACTTCAGCCCCATTAGAAGAACTTTGATCACACTATGAGTGAATTACAATGCTGATCAATGTATGCGCTCAGCATCTGATAAAGCATGAAGTGATTCCTTTTTGTTTATTTGGACCTTGAACTGCAAAGAATGCAGAAAAATCTGAATAAAACATCTGAATAAAGCTAAATTGTATTTGAAATTATTTTACAACATTATCCATGTTGACAAAAATCTCAGAATCATCTGATAAGTTTCTCCAGAGCATGATGCTGCCATCACCATGTTTCACTGTGGGTGTGGTGGTTATTAATGACATGGAAAGATGTTTTTAACCAATTGAAAATATGGCGCAAAAGTTTATGTTTGGAGGAAAAGAAGTCTGTTTTTGCAACTCTACACTTTGGTCCAGACTTTGGTGCAGCACTTTCTGAAAATATTCACACAACCTTGTTCTAAATTGTTTCCGATTAATTTATTTCCTTAAACTTGACAAATACCCCGTACAACAATATGGACAAAATGTTTTTTTAGATTATTCACCTTTGACAGCAATTGCAGTATTTTTGAATATGATGCCACAAGATTATCACAACTACCTTTAATGAGCTTGCCAAAAGATAAGTGCTTCCCAAATTAAATCTGCTTGGACAGTTAAACTTTGCTTTATTTTAATAATTTACTGGGGGTTTTTTATCTTTTTTTTTTTTTTACTTAACTTTTAAAGGATAAAAGTAACATAGAAGAACAATAGTATGTCCATAAAGACATACTGGCACTAGTTGGTGATGAGACACATTTGCTTTGTTGGCCATGACCTTCCTAAAACGTAAAACAGAAAAATGAAAGCATCCCTGAGTGAGAGAAATTAAAAAGTTCCTTCGTCCTCACTCACAACCTGTGTCATCATCCCTTTCTTGCAGCTTACACACCGACTGACGCAGGAACAACTTCACCAACTGATGAGTTTTAAAGCAAAGTAAATGAGCCACTGGTCCCTGTTCTGCTTTTTGTTCACACGTCCTTGTTTCAGTTCAGGTTTTTGTTTCCCTCAAAGCAAACATGAAACTGATTACACGGCATTTTATCAAACCCCGGCGTTCAAAGACAAAGAGAGCCCCCTTTTCAAACCAATTAATGTCAACTAATACTAAAGCTGGAGATAATTCGGCACACAAAAATCCCCAAAATCATTGTGGACTCTTCCCTTACACACCATTGATAAAAACTCAGCCCAGTAAAAATGGCTTTAAATTAAAGATAGAAAAGCTTTAATTGTGGTCCATTCACTTCTTTACGACATAATTTCACAACAATTGAAATTTGTTATGTCATTTTCTACCACACATATTTGGTATAGGTTTAATTTATTTTTGCGCAATTGGATTTCCCAATCTAAGTCTATAAATCTTTAACTATTTGTTACTTTAAACTGGATTTTTACAATGGTTGACATAAAATAATAATTATTATTGACAAATTTCTTTGGTTCAAATGTTAGCTTAATTAGAAATCAGATACATGTTATTTGACCTGTTTTTCCAATGCTAAGCTGATACAACTGGAAGTAAACACTATAATCTGTAAGATTCAACCATACAGCCGATCTGCTTTAGGGCATGGATGTCACATCTTCCCTATAAACATTTCTCGTTTGTCCAGAAATAAGACCAGGGATCTCTGGCCCTCAGGCTCTGCTTTGTGCTCTTGAATCAGGTTAGCTGGTGATTATATGTCAAAACAAAGCCACAAATAAAATAAATGATAAAACTCAAGGCTTTCTCAGAACACTTTGACTCATTGGGCTCCTAATGTTATATCTAATCCATGTGTATAACTGTGATAAAACTACCAAAATATTTATAGGCTCTAATAGTTGCTATGGAGACTTGCCTCTCCAACAAGCATGCTTGTTATCTGAACTATACTCCTCAGTGTGCCTGAAAATTAATGCCTACAGTATGCAGGGATTATGTATTTGTAAACACAGTGGATGCGCGTGCAAACTGCTGAAAGAACCAGTCTACCGTAAAACTGTCACCGGTTGCCACGGTTACCCGCCGTTATCTTGCTGTTTTAACTTTAACTAGCTTTATCTGAGAGTACTTCAACTGTTTATCGAGGCGTGGTGATAAAAATAATATATATTACCAGATTAAAATTAGTGAATGAGATACGTCTTAATGACCCAATGCTCGTGACAATAACTTCTTAATATCCCTTCATATTATTACAGTTCTCTTAATGAGATTTTTTTTTTTTCCTCATTGCATAAATGCATAAAAAATAAAAATATATTTTACAATAAGTATATTTAAGTATTATAGGATGGAGAACTATTTTAACACCAACTGCAAAAAAGCAACTAAAGTAATACCATCTATCAAGATTTTTACTATTTCATTTTCAAAGTGATTTCTACTGCTGCTAATTATTAAAATAATAAGTGGCACAAGCAGGACAAAAAGTGATATCAGGTTGCTTTGGGGTCGGAGGGAAGTTCCCCGGTTTACACAGGTTACTGTTCCCACAAATGCTGCGTTAGCAAAGGTGAATACATTTAGAAGCAGAGTGACCCCTGACCTGCAGGTTCAATCAGCATTAACCCCTCCCTCCCTTGACCGGATTCACCCAGGCTGCAAATCCCATGGACAAAGCTGAGGAGACAGATGGCCTTCCACACATACACACACAGTCAGGGTTACACTACTCCATAAACTAGATGCACAAACGCCAATTTGCTTTTATCTAGCATCCTTGCCGGTAAGCATTTCAGGACTTTAAAGAAGTCCTGAAAAAGAGAAATGTAACAGAAACGAGTCAGAGAAAACATCAGTTTAGTGAAAGCCAGTGTTTGTCCATTCCACACGGGAACAGGGAGTGAAAAGCCAGCGCCACGGCTGCACAGAAGAATGCTGGGTAGGTCTGTGCACTTGTTGCCCCCAGGAATGCCCTCGCCTCTTATATAAGCCCCCTTTCAGCAAGTGTCTACTACCCCCAGCCCCCAATTTACAGTCAGCCAGCCTCAGCTGGCTGAGAGTCCCAGTGAAATCTGCTTTGTCAGAGAGAAAAGAGAAGCTGTGAAAATGCTGCAATTATGGACTTATATAATTGCAGAACAGCACTCCACAACTTGCTTTGCTGCTGACCATTATTACTGCTTGGACTGTTTGGGGATTTGTTGCTGAGTGGAAGACATACGCCACATATTTCCTGTTGGTCTTAGAAACTGTGTCCAGGTTTAGCAGTAGTAAATACCAAAACTGATGAGATGTCATGTAAGCAATTAGATGTACATCTTTGAAAAACTGAATATTAACCAAAAGTTACATTTATTTCAGCAATTCAAATCACAATGGCTTACAGAAGATGAAAACACATGATTCAGGTCCTCAAAGAATTACACTATTACATAAAAACACAATCATGGAGAAAAAAGCTGGAGCCAAGTAAATGATAGAAAGTTGAGTGGAAGGACAAAATTTGTTGCAAAATTGTACACAAGCAAGAGAGAAACAACCTTGATATGATTACAAACATTGACTGTGTATAGAGAGTGCTTTAACATGCCTAGTCGTATCCAGGGTAATGGCTACAATTGATTTGTTTTAAGCTACTTCTGATATCGCGTGATATCAGAAGTAGCTTATAAGCCTTAAGGTGAAAAGCTGACTGGACTGAGTGCATTTTTTGAACAACTGGGTTTTAATTTTCCATCAGCAAAAATTGTCAAAGATGACAGAAACAAATTCTCTCTGTCGCTTGCACACACTTTCTGTATCAGTTTTTCCTTTCACTGAACTTTTCTTCACTGTGTTTGGACACAGCACTTTATAAATAGCCAGCTTCTTTAGGAACAACCCTTCAAGGCTGCTTGTTGGACAAGTGGCCTGTCAAGTCACCAGTCCTCCCTATGATTACAAAGTCCATAATATAATAAATACTATTGAGCATGTATAATTTTTAATGGCTGTGGTAATAGAAATGTTTTCTGAGGAACTGAATTATGGCTTATTAGCTTTCAAAATTGATTATCATAATGAAGCTGTACAATTTTCACTTTTTAAATCAAAGTATTTGAACTTTTTTACTGATGTTTTGTTTTATGGAAACATATGCTGCCAGCGTTGCTTCACTGATATTTTAAAATATTAATTTCAGGGTCATCTGATGATTTTATCCATGTATATGAATGTTTTGAACTCTATATGCAGATATCAGCAGTCTGTCTTTTAAAAATCTGAAGCTTTGCAGTTTTACTTCACTTTATGGTTGATTGATGGACATCATGCGTTTCCTTTGACAAAATTCCTTTGTTTCAACTTAATATTTAAAGCAAAGGTGTTCAAAGTGGGGTTCGGGTTCCATTTGTGGCCCCTGCCCTGATTTTGTCCGGCCTCCAAATCACAATTCAAGAAGAAATTAAGAGAAAACTACAACTTTGAAATGAAAATCTACTTACAAAAATGTCAGAGGAAACAAAGTTTTCTGGTTTTCTACTATTATCATGGTAAACAGAACTGCATATTTATTGACTTATACTCTAATGTACACTCACATTTCCTTTAATGCGGGATTAAAACCTTGGCTGAATACAGCAAGTGTTTTAAAATCAAGACTGACCGAGGTTCTGTATCTTCCCACTAAATACACTAAATATTTTTCTAGTTTTATTCAATTGAGCCCAGAATAATAAGCAAACCAGACGCCTTTTATTTAAGAAAAACATGTGAAAACCACTCAAAGTTCCCTGATTGTTTAATTAAAGTAGTTCCTACTTAGTTTATTGTAGGAACTAAAAATTTCCAAAAATTTTAATTTTAAAAATTGTTTTTTTTCACCTGCTAGTACTTTTCAGATGATAATTTTAAATATTTGGACATCCTGGATTTAAAGAAAAATAAACCGTTTTAGCTGTAAAAATGTTGAAAGTAAGACAAAGACAGATGTGTTCTGTTTCTCAGCTGGACCAAACAGCTGTTTTATTTCACAATGACACATCAGACAGGTACTGTGAATATATATAGATATATGTGCATATATATTAAAAACACATCAGCAGACATGTGCTTGAAATAAAAACACCTTCCTTTTCACATAGAGCTCAAGTCATATAAGACACAGTAAAAGTGACAAAACGCTACAAATGAACAAAAATACATTTCCCAGCACGATTTCTATATTGCATACACATTTAATAGGGAGTGGAAATCTGAAATGTACCAACTTCAGAAGATATCTGTGGTGACTGACAGGAATAAGTCATACGAGTTTCAAGGCCACCATATGAACTTTAAATTCACCAAACGGCGAGCTTTATGACGAGTCATTTCCAACACAGTCGGGCGTTATATTGGCGGACTCCAGCAGGCGCTGGGGAGCAGCAGCGAGAGCTCAGAGTAGAGCTGGTAAACGTCGAACATCAGGTCTCGATTTGGTCATGCAAACACTACAACACTGCAAAAACTACATTTTGGTCTTGTTTCTGGTGCAAACTCTTAAAAATCAGACAAAGCTGACTTGCAAGTAAGTTTTCACCAAGATATAGGACATTTTCCTCTATGTTTTAAGTGAAAAAAAAAATTCTACTAGTGGAACTAATACTTTTTTAAATCAATATTAAGGACTGACTTAAAACGAGCTCCTATATTTTGCTGAAAATTTACTTGTAAGTTAGTTTTGTCTTATTTGAAGCGTACTGAGATATTTACACAAGAAACTAAACCAAAAATACTTGGTAAAACTTTGAGTTTTTGCAGTGGACACTTTGGAAACATGTTTATATTTATATATTATATCCACATATATATATATAAAAACTCTCCTGCACAGATTGTGACAAGGTGCTGAAAACAGCACAAGAAGGTTTTCCAGTTCAGAGTGTGTCATCGCTGGGCATCCAGTGCTTGTTTCTTCACGGTGAGGCATGGGCCGGTTTCAGTTTCAACGTTTTCAACAGAAAGTGTTGGAGCCCCTCCCCCACTTGTTGTCAGCAGAAGCCTAATTTAAATCATAATTAACAAGATGTGCTAATCAGAAGGAAATGCTATAATATTGTCACAATCGTAGTGGAAATAATTGTTGCTTTTTTTTTTGTTTTAAATAAAATTAAATAGCTCGAGCTCTGCTGTTTTATTGTAATACCGTGAAACTGCAATATTTTTGCTGTCTTACCGGCGCATGCCTCTTCACAACAGACTCAAACTTCAAGCCAGTGTGGCTTAAAAATTTCCAAACCTACCACTGCAAGAAATCCTCACACCGACTACAAAACGTTGTCATAAACCACAGCAGATTCTTTAAAAGGCGAGGTGAGAGGTGTCTGCGTCAAGGCCAGAGGAAAGTCCAACGACAAGATCTTTATAAAAACATCAAATCTGAAAATATATCACTAAAACATTTCTTTTCTTTTTCTTCATTCAAAAAAACTCCAGGACAAAAAAAAAAACAACAAAAAAAACTTCTATATCATTTAAACTAAATCTCAAAACAGCATCTACAGAAAGATAAATCATTTCTAATAACTTAAATACTTAAATTATTATGAAATACAATACTATTCCACTTGCAGCCAAAAGGATAAGAAAATAGATTTGCTCAAAGCCCACGCAAAACAACGAGGACTCATTTTACACGAAGGTCCGTGAGCTCGTCTACACAACTCGTCCGTTTGTCCCCTCGGTTCTGCAGCGAGAAGCTTTGACAGAAAAAAACCCGACACCGTTAGGATGAGGTGACACATCACGACGAGGTGCTAAAAACGACGGACAGTCATGCAGGCGTCGCTCCAGCCCTGGAGGAGATGAGGTCGGCGAAAAAGACAACGAGCGTCAGAACCGTGCTGCCGGAGCAAGAGATGATAAAGCGAGAGGGATCAAATTCACCAAAATGTTGGAGAAGTGATCGGAAAAAAAGAATTACTTTTTAATCGGGTCCAGAACGGGTCCATGAGATTACAGCTTCCAGGAAGTGACGGTGGTTCACCTGCTTCGCCTGTATATTTCGTTTCACAGCGATGACTCCACCTCCTTGCGGACGGCTGCCTTCGCATCAGTCTGAGACACCTGGATGACAATGGCCTCCTCCGAGGTCTCATTGACAACGTCCACAGCTGAGGACACTGCTGCTGCTGCTGCTGCAGTTGCTGCTGCTGCTTTGGGGTCAACGCCGCCCTTCTGTTTGTCTGCAGTCTCGCAGCACAGCTTGGGGGCGCACTGAGTCCGACAGGACAGCTCGCACAGAGAGTCCCGCGACTGGGAGCTGAAGGTGACAAACTCCGGCTGGATGGTGGTGGCGTGGATGCCCTCGTCATGAAAGAAGTCCTTAATGCGTTTGGCCACCTCCATGTAGGACGTGGGGTCGCGGCACTTGATGTGCGCTGTGGCGATGATCCGGCTGCCGGCCAGCTGCCAGATGTGCAGGTCGTGGATAGCCAGCACGCCGTCCAGGCTCAGCAGCCGCTCGTTGAGCCGTCTGACGTTGACTTGCTTGGGCACGGTTTGGAGCAGGATGAGAGCCGACTCTTTGAGCAGCGGGTAGGTGGTATAGAGCAGGATGCCCACCATGATGATACACAGTGTGGGGTCCAGGTACAGCACCCAGCAGGGGCCCGCCATCTCCACATTACCCGTCTGATTGATGGCCTGGAGGTCCATGTCGCGGTTTTTGACGCAGGGGTTCAAGCAGTTCTTGTCAGTACACGGCTTCCACACGAACGTGAAAATGAGGGAGTTGACCACCACGATGACGGAACCCAACGCGTCGCCCAGGACGTGCAGGAAGACGCCACGCATGTTGAGCTGCGCCGACGAGTCGTGGTCGTCGTCGTGGTCGTCATCGAACTGGGTGTTGCCGTTCATCTGCACCTCCGAGTTGTCTTTACTGCTGACATCTGGAGATAAAAGATCCAGGAGGTGAGTTCATATCACTGCTGCATGACAGCCGAGTGCTCAAATGGACTTTGACACAAATGTACAACATTTAAATAGACACACACGGACCGAGAAACTGGCTGCTTATCCTAATAAAGGTCTGCAATATTAACGGTTGGAAAAAATTTCAATCATTTCCATTGTTAAGGTTTCAAGAAATGCTTCAGCACTCAGGGTTGGCTGCTTGTAGATGTAGTTGTTTTCAATCCAAATGAAAATTCAAAATCTTCCTCTGATTTTTGTTAAACTAAAAAAAAAAAAAAAACAGACTCAGAGGGCATGCTGTCTTTAACAAATAGGAAATACCTTTCACCTTTATTAAAGTAAAGCTGTTTTAGCAGAAGATGCGGGGCTACGACGGCTGACCAACTCTAACGGGCAAAATGGAGTAATATTCTGCGCACTCAAGATGCATTTGAGAAAAAACATCAATTTAGCTGTAATAATAGATATTTTATATGAAAAAAGGATGTGTAACTGCTGTTTTAAATAAAATTAATCATAACATACCTTTTGTTGTACATTTCAATCATTTATACAGCAATACTAAAAATTGTGTTTTTATAACCTCAAGCCTTCACACAAAGTAACACAAAAAGTTAAACAACTTTTAAAAACAAGATTAATAATTAAGACAAGTGTTTTAACTTTTGTACATTTTTGCATTTTCTTATTCTAAACACTGGTGGGATTTTCTGGAGGGTCTTGCAGCCAACTGGCCTTTTGCATTATTAGTGCTGAAAACACAGGACAAAAGCATACCAAACAGTCTTGATGGATTAGGAACAAGAATGAACTCCCAGCATGTTGTACCCTAAATACAACACTCCACACATAATTCACATTAAGCATATTTTAATTAGTACCTGCAGGCAGCTAGGAGCACAAACAGGAGGGAGCGGCACCTGAGGGACGGCGGCGCCCCCCCCCTTCCATCCCTGGGCACCGTCTGGTCATTCATCAACAACTAATGGTGTGTCTGGGGCTGTCGACTCCACGGCTACACTGATGTATGACCCAGTAACAGCAATCAGTGCACAGAGAAGGCGATATAGCGGCCATTTATTGAAACTGGCACGGCTGAACGGTATGGAGGGGAAAATGGTCTTCTGTATATGAGATTAACCCCTCAGTGAGCGAATAAATGAAGCAGTCTGAAGGACGTAGGGACCGCGGATCTGCTGTTTTACTCCAAACATCCACTTACAGAAGTGAAGAGCCTTTTGTGCCAGTTTGTAGTAACGCAACACCACTACACGACTCTCAGCATCACATAAAGAACTCACTTTACGGGAAACTGTGCCAACACGATGTCGCTCAATTTAATCCCTTTCAAAGATTTCTCCTGAATGAGTCATATCGTTTATTTCAGGGTTTTGAACAGTTGAAGAGAGTGAAATCTGAGGCTTTGCTCGCTTATATCAGTGGTTGTGGCCACAGCAATGACTCAATAATTGTGAAATAACAGGCACACGTGTCTGAGCACAGTGGCTGTCAAGGAAACAGTAGATTAGTCACTGCTGCAATATCAAGAGAAGTTGATTTAAAGCTCAATAGAGTCACAATATGAGAAGATTTGCAACCAATCATGAAAGATTTCTGCATCAATCCCACCTGGACGTACAGCACCCCGTAGTGTTATACATTTTTGCTTATCCGTTTTTCTATTTGAATGCCCTAATGTTCAGGAATACTCTTCCCAATACAAAACCAGCTGATTCAAAAGAAAGTTGAAGTGAATATTTTGTTAACTTTTTAAAGAATAATATCAAACTTAGGATGAAAACTGGCAAGTTTGTTGTTTTATCTGCTAGATTATATCTCTATGGTAAGCTAGACTATGTTACAATGGATAACCTCTTTGTAAGTCTTAGGCTCCTGGTCAGTTTGTACCCACAATTCAAAGAAGAAGTACATTACTACCTTCCATTTCTTGCTTGTGTACTCAGCCATCTGATGGTTACTTTTCTTGCAGGCTGAGTATTTTTGATGAATTGTGGAGATAAATTATTACAGAAATGCTCATATCTCATCAAAATGGGTACAAAATGTTCCCAAAGTTGGTAGGTATGTGAAAACTATATTAAAACAGTTTTCCAACTGTTTTAATATAAACAGTTGGAAAACTTCAAAACAGAAGAGGTCGAATCTCCAAATCAGGAAAGCTCTGATTTATATTTTTAAAAAGTCTGATCAGTTGACTTCTAATTTGTAGTGCTGCATTTAGATGCAGCACATTTCAAGAGGTTTGACCCAAACTTTTAAATACTCACCGGTTTTTGACCTGCCATCACCCGGACTGTTGTGACTCGCCACCAGATTGTTGGTCTCCTCCGCCGCTGACCCATCCCCAGCGTTCTGGAGCTTTTTGGTTTTCCCCGTTTTCCCCTTTTTCCCCTTGTCCCCATGAGAGTGGCCCCCGTGGGAGTGTCCTCCCCCGGCGTGCCCGTGGAACAGTAAGAGCCCCAGCACGTTGACAAGGAGCCCCGCGGCGCCGACCCAGACCACCACCATTGGAGTATCGATCTCTTGGGGTTCGGTGAAGCGCTCGATGGCTTCCAGGACGATGGTGAAGCACAGCGCCGTGAGAAAGATAGCGTTGACCAGAGCCCCCATCACCTCCGCTCGGATCCATCCGAATGTGTTTTTCTTGGTCGAGTGGGTTCTTTCGGCAAACCGCACCGCGACCAGAGCCACAACCAGCGCCAAAACGTCCGACAGCATGTGGAAGGAGTCAGAGAGCATCGAGAGGGAAGAGGTAATGCGGCTGACCACCACCTCGACGACGAAGAAGCCGAAAGTCAGTGCGAGCATACATAGCAACCGGACACGGTTGGGTCCGCAGGCCATTTTCGCTTCCTGGTGATCCTCGTCGATTCAAGTTCACAGAGAGATAAGGCTTCACGGTGTCCTCCGGGTGAAGCTACATCCAAAGAGCGGAAATCATGGGAGTTACTTGCTAGGAACCGTGTGAAAACCCGGCGGACGTCACCAGCATATCCCTGACTCCTCTGCCGACGAGCTCTGCTTTGCAGACGGTAGAAACTTTGCACCCGAGCCGGTAAACTTTCCACACGAACCACGGCACCGCGCGGACCCGCCTATAAGGGCTCCTATTGGATGATTAGTCAAAAGAAGGAACACGATTGGTCAGATTTTGAAACTGACATCAGTAGGAAGTACAAATAAGTCGAACAACGGAGGTTGCTAGGAACGCTTCATCTTTACTGTAATCTCGCGATGCCATTCTTGAATAATTTCCGAAATGAGTAGTATCGATACGTCATTTGGGCTATCTAATCAGCGAAGATGAGAGGTTACTCACTTTGAAAACAAAAAACATTTGAATGACATCTTGAAAGTTATTGTTGCTAATCAAATTAAATATCTTCTATTATAAATTGTTAAATATTATGTATTATGATAAATCTACATTTTGTAATGAGGTGCTTTTGGCCACAATTACCTTAAATTCTCTATAGCAGAAAGTAGCGAGATTATTAAGTTTATTATAAATATACATGTGTATTCAAATACCAAAATAACACTTTTCTTAAGTGCTTAAACAGTATTTTATAAGTCTAATAATTTTTTTCTATTATCATTGAAGTTTTTATATATAGAGGGTCAGGAGTGACAAAGTTAACTCTATATTTATATGCTAGTTAAGTTTATGCATCCATTTTGTAACAAAAAAAGGCAAGGCTTTAATCAACATTATTAATTTAAAATTTAAAAAATCAGCAGTGAGATGCCTTTGGACACAAATCTATTTTAAATAAAAACTTACAAGGAAAAATTGCACTCTTTGGTTTCATTACCAAACAATAGATATAATAAATATGTACTGTTACCATACATTAGGGTTCCCAATGAGTCCTAAACATTTATGGAGTTTTCCATATGAATTTATTTTGACATTATTGTCACAATACCAAATGCTTCATTTGTCAAACAACTAGGGAATATAAAGGTCATCTAATTCTTGGTCATTCTGCTCATGACTCAGAGTGTTAACAGCTATCTCCTTTTTAATCACATCCAACAATTAAGTGTTGATTGTTGGATGCAAACCGTTTCTGCTCCATTGCCTGTGATTACATTTTTCACAGGAAACTGATGACCCCTTGTGGGAACCATCAGGTGTTGATTAAAGAGTGTCTTTTTAAATGTAATGCAAATGGCTAGGTACTAGAAAGCTTTTAATTACATTTGTCTGTTTGCAATGAACGATGATACGTTTTATTCCCAAAGGATTCAGTTTTTAATATTTACAGTATAATCCATAAGGCTCACATAAATAAAGCAAAATTATATGAAGCACATTAAAAATTGCAATAGCTGCCTATCATTTTAAAACCACTCACACAGAGTGTGTAATAAAACTTTAAATACTATGCATATATATATAAATTAAAATCCAGTGTTGAGAATTTCACATTCAGTCTTGAATTGGACCGTATCTTTTTTTTGTTCAGCGGATGCCGAGGATCTGCCTGCTTTTGAACTGGCAGATTTTCTCCACTTCACTCAGTTTTTGGGCGCGCAGATTAGCGGTTTGCAGCCGCCGCAGCATTAAATCCTGGTATGGACCGCCAGGCCGCTGGTTTTCTTTGCCTTCACCTGCAAAGTGGACTTTCTTCTTGCCGGGGGACAGATCCTCCGGATCTAGAGCAAAACAGCAAAGAGGCAAGTGACCAACACAGAAAAATCAGGCTCAATTTTTAATAACCAGGTCATATGTAACTGATGAGCTAAAACCCTGGTGCGAGGTAATTAAAACACCATTTTTGTATAAAAACTTTATTTACATGATATAAATACGTTCAAGTGATTAAAATTCAAAAATAATAAACCAGAGCTGTTTTCAGTTCAGGGCTTGGTTTCGTAAGTGGTAACATCTTCGCTGGATTCCCATACCTAAGTCTTCGCCATAAGCCAGGGTCTGGTCCTTCTGCTGCAACCGACTGTAATTCTTCAGTAAACTCTCTGCTCTGAATCACAGACAAGACCAGAAGACAATGATTCAGTTAGCTGAAAAGACCACAAGCGTAACCACAGTCTGGGTAAAATGCGTTTAACTTTAGATTATTCCAAGTGTTACCGTGCAAGCTTCTCAGTAGTTAGTCGCTCTCGCATGCACAGTTCCTGCTCCCTTTCTGCCATCAAAAACAAGACCACTTTAGTTTCACAAAAATAATATGTTTATGTTGCATTTATTTCTTCTAGACACATTGCTATCAGCCAGGAACTGTGGAAGTGAAAGTAGGTCAAGGTTTGATTGCAACACTTTTACAAAAGGCAGCATGAACAAACCTGTAGCCATCAACACAAAGTGTCAGCTGTGTTTTACAGTGTAGCTAAAGTAAACCTCAACCACATAGTTTAACACTCAGACTCAAAAACTTCCTGAAATAAAAATATTCAATAACTTAGAAACAAAATACGATGCTCTCCAGAATGCCGTCACTGAAGGCTAGCATGCTGTAGCATTTTCTGCAAGTTCTTGCAGTTAATTGCTCAGGAACTCAGGACTGATTGGTGGACAAACTGAAATGCTGCCAGATTTTTGCTGAAGAATTTTATTTGCTATGATTCTTTTTATTATCATTTTATATGTTGCTAAAAGTTATCAAACATTCATCTCTCATGTACAAACTATTTAGCAGTTTCTCATGGAAATGGGTTCAGTTTTCTCTTAGTTTAAACTCTGCAAGTTGTATGATTTGAGCTGCTGTTTCACTTCCAAAACGAATTATTTTCCATGTCCAGATTTCTGGATTTAATTAGTTTCTTTCGGTTTGCTTTTTCCGCAGGGTTACGACATATTTCCTTTCTAAATTCCACACAAATGCCACAGAAAATCTTTGTAAATCTCTGCACAGTTAATTACATAAAAAGCTGGAAAATGTTAGAACAGTTATCTACATTTATTTTCTGTTTATTTCAGAAATCATTACATAGTGCTCAACTGAAGTTGGTTTCTGACATAAGTAAGATTCAAAAGGATCATCTATGGCATCGAATAAACTAGCCTGCAGTATGTTAACACTTCCTGTCAAATCAGGACTCAATCCTAAACTATGCATTTTCTTAAACTAATCTGGTGGTCTTTAATGTTCTGTTTGGGATCTACACTAAGGGCAGTTGTGGATTTCCAGGTTTACTTTGAAACTGATTTAAAGTTGTATTACTGCCACAAAAGCTATGAATTTGCCTTAGTATAATTAAATGTAATCTGTGGCTTTACAGTGACTTAAAAACAACATTATATTGGTTAAAGTGTTACCCTTAGGGCATTACGTGGTAAATCAAACATAAAAGATGCCCATTGAGATTTGAATGTTTCAGAAAACAAAACAAAAGACAGTTTGCAAAGAAACATCTTTCCAGATTCCATTTCTCTTTTCAATACTCAAGATCTGAAAACCACAAGAAAAAACAAAATTTCTCCAGACTATAAGAACATCGTTCAATCTAGTTTGTCAAGGGCTAAACTGAGATTTTCAGATTTTAAGCTGCCTTCCTATCAAATCTCCAAAGGTTTCTGGATATATTTGCACAGCACTCCATCAGATATGGAATATTCTGTTTGTGCCTCCCCACTTACTCTCCACCCTCTCCTCCCGGTCCTTCAGCGCCTGCTCTCTGTCCCGCAGCGCCTGCTCTCGGAGTTTGAGCTCCGCCACAGAGACGGCTATCGCTTCAGTCGGCTTCTGAGGGGCACAGTCTGATCCTGCAGACTTCCTGTGGGCCCGCGCCTGCACCTTTCTCTGCTCCTCAGCAACGCTGTCGCTCAACAAACTGCTCTGGAGGATGGACTCCACGGACGGCCTCAGGTAGTCCTGCCGACGAAGAGGACGACATCCGGCATCCTTACAGGTGCAAACGCAGGTTCAGTTCAGGGAAAACCAAGTTAATGTTTCAAACCTTTAAGTTGAGCATTCTGCTGAGCAGGGTGTTGAGCTCTTCAGAGTACCGGAAGGGTATTCTCCTGAACTTCCCCTCTCTGATCTTCTCTGCCAACTCCTTCTGGTTGTACGCTGTGAACGGAGGCCTGAACAGGAAAACAATCAGCTTGATGTGCTGTAAAACTGTTTGAGAAATCTGTTACGCCAAACTGTGTGTAGAATAACTTACGATAATGCACAAAGTTCATACAGCAAACATCCCAGAGACCAGATATCTGACTTCTCGTTGTAGGACATTCTGTTTATTTGCTCCTGAAAGAAACAGTGACTGAATTACAACATGACCGGTTTTGGTTTTAAAGATAAACCTGATTTAAAAAAAAACATAAAATAAAAGAGGAACACTTTCAGATTTTGTTACTTTGCAACCAGAAACTGATGCATTTTACTGGGACTTATTCACTTGGATCTGCACATTAATTTTAAAAATAGATACATTTATGTATAAAAAAAAACAAAAAACAAACGGACCCTTAAAAGGTACCGTAAAAGTAACAATACATTTTAGGTACTAAGACTTAAGAAATTCCATCTGAATCTAAATAATCCGTCTCCAGAAAGATAATCATATCTAAGATGCAACTGATCACAACTCACTGGAGACATGTAGTATGGCGTCCCAACAAAAGTCTTGGCGAAGCTTGTATCGTGGTTCAGAATCCTCGCCAGACCAAAGTCTCCGAGCTTGACGTTCTGCTTGATGTCGAGGAAGATGTTGGCTGGTTTCAGGTCCCGATGAAGAACCGTGGCCCTGCCGTCGCTCCGGCTGTGGCACTCCTTCAGGGCTAAGGTGAGCTGCGCCATGACCCGCAGGATGAACTGCTCCTCCAAATAACGCCTGGAGTGCAAACAAATTTGTAACTTTGTAAATGTATAAATGAAGAGAAGAAAAGCAAACATCGCCACAGAAACGTGGCGACCTTTCTTTGATGCACCGGCTGATGAGACTGGCCAGATCCCCGCCTTCGCAGTACTCCATGACGATGTACAACGTGGTGTTTGTGCGGTCGATGATGCGGTCGTAGTACCGCACAATGTTGGGGTGCTTGAGCTCCCTGAGGAGATTGACCTCTGACACCAGCATCTGCTTCTCACTCTCTGCCATGGTGCCATAGTCCAGCTCCTTCCACACCAGGATCTGCACAACACAAGAACATTAATAACCCAGAAGGATTAAGACGAAAATAAAAAAAATTAAGAAATAAATTATCAACAGCCAGGAGACACAGCTGAAGGAGAAAAGTGGGAGATCAGCCTCTGAAGAGACTGAAGATAAAAACACAGACAATGCTGAAAAGTAAGTAAGCAAAACTTTATTTATATAGCACTTGTTAAGACAAACGCTTTAAACAAAATAAAAGACACAAAACAAATCCCACTATCAAACCTTAACAAGAATAGCTACAAATAAATTAAAATAACAGCATAATTTAAGTAAATATTATACATATCACTAGGACTGATAACTCAATATTTCAGATTATTTTAGCAGCAGTAGGAATAATAATTGTCTGTTTTAAATAAAACTACTGGATCCTGTTACACATTGAAATTTTTGTGTAAATACTGTGACACCATGGTATTTTACTAAAGGAAATATCATGTGACATTTCTTTTTCTCCACTTTGTATTTTTCAAAGGGTTATTTTAAAACTTAAGCAGTCATATCAGTACCGTTGTGGGTGACCAGACACTTTAAACCACTTAGAATAAATATAAATACACAACATCTAAACCAAATTTGAGATATTTTACACTTCAAATTACTCATAATCACCTTCTATTAAATTGAGGGGGGTTTTTTACTTTAGAGTTCGTCAATAATTAAATCTAATCTATTGTCCTCGAAGCGTTGTGATTCTCTAGTTTCATTTTAAGCTCGTAAACGTATTTTTAACCCCATTTAACGTATCATGAAGACGTTTTGTATTTCTTTATCACCGTTTTAGCTCACCAAAATCTCATATTGGCAGATTTCAGCTCTGAACAAGGGTCCATTAGGCAAATTAAATCCCCTTAAACAATTTTGTTTCTATGAAAGGTCCAATTTTGTCTTCTGAAGGCCCTCAATGTAAACTCATATTCGATATCTAGCTACTAATGTTTTAGTTGTGGGTTTCGTAGTTCTAAATCTGACACATACTCACCTTCCCGTCATTATTTCTTCTTATTTTCTGGCATCGTCCATAAGAACCGGAGCCTATCGTGTACAACACTTCGTAGTCCTCCACGCGGGACGGCATTTTGGTTGTGTTTGCCGAAACTAACGTTTTAAATTACCTGATTTAACGTTAGCGTCAACGCTGGAATGGATTCTGCCGTGGCTTAACGTTTATTTAAATCAACAACAACCAAATAAAATGCTAACAAAAATCAGCACAACAAAATGCCTTTGTTTTTTGTCTTTAAATAAGACAAAAATATTACGCTTCCCTGTTTTTGTGGCTCTATCAGTCGTTTCTATGCGTGAACAGTGCAGGTCTCAAAACAGGAAACACTCTCAATGAGTTTAAACTGGTGCCGAAATGCTAGCGTTTTATTGGCTAAATCGCTACTCTTGGTCGGCTCTGATTGGTCGACGTGAAGCAACATTCATGTGGTTGCTAAGAGTCTAAGAACCGCGAGAGTAGCGCGGGTAGATGTTAATCCCATCTATTGTCCACACGGTGGCGCCAAAACACACGGAAAAAGTCCGTCTAAGCTTCTGTGTTTTGATATTGTTTAGCAATTATCGAAATAAATAATATTCTACTAAACTGTATATTAAGTTTCAATTTTATTACTGTTATTATTAGTAGTGGTTGTAGTAAAGTTGGCTTCTCATTATTAAAAAGAAAAAAACGTCTGTTTTCAAATAAAGTGAAAAAATACACGTACATATAATTTAGGTTTAGAATATTTCTCATTGGAA
This sequence comes from Brachyrhaphis roseni, assembly GCA_903066815.1. Lineage (NCBI taxonomy): Eukaryota > Metazoa > Chordata > Actinopteri > Cyprinodontiformes > Poeciliidae > Brachyrhaphis > Brachyrhaphis roseni. The sequence goes on along the minus strand of CAEFZY010063179.1, from coordinate 54,146 downwards.
TTTAAGTTGTTCTTGTGCTTATGTAGATTTAAATAATACTACTACTTTTAGACTGGATAATGTACTTTTCACTAATTTATGTCAAAATATCTGTGCATCCTAACAGTTCATCTATATCAGTTTTATGGGTTACACCCAAAGAATTACCACCTTGGAAAAATAAAATGCAGTGACCTCTCACTCTGCACCCACAGTATGTTATTGATACTGCTATCTGCTGTGCTTCTCTTCTTTTCACAGTAATTCAATACAGACTCTGAAATATTGGCTGAATAATTGTTATTTAATCGCCAACAATGTAACTATAAAACTCATCTGACCAAAGATCATCATATCAGAAGTCCTGGTATTTGTCTTTGGTCTGGTCAGCCATTTTGACTTTTTCCATGTTGTTCATTCTCACTTCATCAGTCAGGAGCAACATTAAACAGAGGTTTAAAACGAGACAAAAGTCCTTCAAAATGTTGGGGCCTAGCTGATGGTTTCAAGGATACAAGGATTTTTATTGTCAGACCATTTCAGAATTGCTTGCTTGTGGTACAAAATTTGAACTCAGGTCCCAGACCAAGAAGTCTAATAAGTATTTAATGAATAACAGAGTAAATAAAGTGGATATTTCTGGGCAAATCAAGTGAAATCATGGTAGTTTTTCTCAAGGTTATACTGGGAGGATATGATTCCACACGTGGCTACTGTGCATGGAGGTTTTCTTATCTTCTGGAAATGGAAGAATGCTAAAAGCTGGAATGTAAAACATTTATTGGTTTGTTACTTCTAAAAATTAGTGTTTTTGCATTTCTCAGAATGTAAAACAGACAATTTAAGACATGAACTCAAGAACACCAGAAATGCATGTTTGTCCGTGATCGTTTTATATTTTTTTTTATGCATCCTTCCCTCAGGTTTCAAAATGACAAGCTCTCCTCTAAACATGGTTTCTTATTTTCATTCACAGATAAATTGCACTCTACACCTGTAGCCCTAAACACCCTCTACTCTTATTTGTGATTATCAGACACAAAAGAAGAGCAAAGCATCATTAATTTATCAGGTTAAATCTTCCAGGTGAGAGATGATTTCTCTAAATGTGTGACGCCTCCCTGGGATAAATGGAGACTCTGGATTTCTGCTTGCTGACAGTCCTCTCAGTGGGGCGGCCTCGGTAACAGCTCAGATTATCCTCTCAGTCCTCTCTGCCTTGCTAGCCACCACACACTGATTGAGCTCCCGAGCCGGTCTGTTTGTCTGCCTCTGCAAAGGTCAGTCCTCCAAAGAGCTGGAAGAGCTTGGACATCGGCCAGGAACAGTTGTAGGAGGGGGAGAGAGTGGAAAACTGACAGCTACAAAACAACAGAGACAGTTGAGGGCCCCTGGCGGCTCTGACGTCAGCTGCCCTCGTGAAAGGGCACGAGTGGAAGCGGGGAGGCAGGGAGGACGGACAGCTCCAACCCACAGTAACCTCCTCACCTCTCTTGAGGTGACAGCAAGGTTGTAATAAGGGTTATATGAGGATTTCACTTCCTGTGCGATCTTTGATTCCCTATTTCTATTTAGTTACAATCAAAGAGCTTTTTCAAGACAAGACAGCAAATTTAATTGTGGTGTAAATGGTTTGAAACACATTTATCTGTAGCTAAGATGCTTTTGAAGATCCTGAAACTGGAGTAAGCAGGTGATGAATAATCCTCCTGGATTAGAGACAAATTTTTCATCAAATCCATACTGTTTCTGTCGGTAATTAATAAAGTATGACTGTATTAATTATATAAGAACTGGTGTCGTTTTGGTTTGTTTCACAATTTGTGACCTGAGTGCAGTTACCCCCCAGCCTTTCGCAAATTAAACAAACTCTGTGTCAAATGTTTGTGTAGTAGAAATGTTCATTTCTCATTTTGTTTAATAATTTTAAAAATATTCATAAATATTTCCAGAGGTCACCAAAGGTCAACCAGCCACCCCACATTTACAAACTCAAAGAAAATGTAGTGTCAGTCAACTGTGCTACCTTTGTGGTGTTTTGTGCCGGTGTATTTTTAAGATTAAAAAAAATTATAATTTCCAGAAGTCATCAGCAATCAACCTCTCACCCCCTTAAAACAGAATCAAGTTAAATTGATATAAATTAATTGTATTATATTTGTGTTGGTTTGTGCAGATAAAATGTTTGCAATACAATTGACTGATACCAAATTTTCTACAACAGTTCATTCTGAAAAGAGCTCAAAATACGCAGACTAAAATGTCATTAACCAAGAATGATTTTGTGCAAAAACCTCTCATGAGCACGTTTTGCATAGTCCATAAACCTATGCTAACCTGTTCAAGAAAGAATAATAGGTCACCTTTAAAGTATACAGTAAAGATAACAAATAAGCGACTGCAGTAGGAGTCTGTGAATATACTTGAGCGGCTCAGAGGCCTCTGATTGCTTCAAGAAAGCAGTGAGCTAAGTCTGGGAAAACTTTTAGACCAGAGTTTTTCTCTTAATTAGAAAAAAAAAATTAAAAAAAAATTGTTGTACTCATAAATGTATGAATTTAAAAAATGAACTCTGCCAGTTTTGGAATAGGAAAACAATAAAAAGTGTGAAAAGTGAAGCTCTGAGTATTTCTCTCATACCCAGGATTATCACATCCTGTAACATGAGTGAAAGTCACATTAAATTGGTCAATGCTGTAAAAACGCTACTATTAATTGCAAACCAGAAATATGTGCGTGTGAGACACGTTCATGGATTTACAAGAGAGGGTGACTCCTTAATGCCTGCGGCTGCTGCAGTGACATTCAGGCTGGCCCTGGTTTTTTTCCACAGCTGGATGTTTTACTGCTCGCTGACTCAGGGAGCTTTGTCCTCTCTGAAGCGTTCATGATGGCCGAGGCATTAAAGCGTGACATTGAGGACCTCAGGGAGCAGCTCCCATGAAATAGTTAAGCGCAGGTGTCCGGGCATCAAAGCAGGTGTGTCTGCAGCGGACATTAAAGCTAGTCTTGAAATTTATTTGTCTGTGCCGTGTGGGTGACCTTCATTATCCATGTGTGGAGAGCTCCTCCTCCTCTTCTTCCTCCTCCATAAGCAGACCATGTGGAAGAGCAGACACCCTGCCTTGCCTCCTGACTGTTTTGGTAAACCTTGGTGCATATTTAATCCTATTTTCCAGCTCACTTCCTGCTGTTCAGCATCAGTTCTCATTTGCTGCCCAAAGCGTTTGGCTTTTCTGCAGGCCTGGCCTTCTGCTGTCACTCAAATTGATTCAAGGTTCAAATGATCTTCTTCTTAAACTGCCAACTAAGAGTTTTAAGAAGTCAGATACAGAACAAATGAGTTAATATGATGCAAAATGAAAACACCTTTTAATTAATATCACGTAGTAAGAGTAATTAACAGTTCTACTAATGCACTGAGTGCAAGCAGACATCCGGGCAAGTCCCTGCTTGAGGTAACGCCTGAAATAGGAGCTATGTAACGAAACCCAGACACTTTAAACAGCTTAAGCTGACAGGATGGTTAAATAACAGGAACACAGCTGAGCAAGAACAAGCTCTGCTTATGCTGAGATCAGTCAAAACCAGTTCTCTGAAAACTTCATGCCTCACAATACATGAAAGAACACCATAGGAGTCGACAAATTAAAATCCTGGACTCTTCTCAAGGCTTTACACCCAATACTTTGGGGCCTCAACATTTGTACAAATCAATGAATTTTCTGCACTGTGGTAAAGCTCAAGAATCGTTTGGAAAAAAAAAAGATATTCTTTAAAGGGATTGTGAAAAGTAAAATGTTCCATGTCAAGGAGCAATGAGCTAAAATATAATTGAAATTTTCAAACCAAAGACATTAACTCTTGATTATTATTATATTTTGTGGCAATTTAGCAAATGTTACGTACATATTGTTACTTAGAACAAATGCTAAAAACATCTGTTTGATTAAAAGATGAACTTTCATCAGAAGGTTTTACTCTTTAAACAGACCATTTTTGTTGACATTGGATGCTAATGCTAAGCTTGGTTATTAGCTTTTGTAGTTGGCATTTGTGGAAGCATTATATCTATGAATTTACTAAAATTAATTACAATTTAGAAACATCTGTTTGATTAGCAGGTTACCTTTAATCAGAACATGACTTACTCTTTAAACTGACCATTTTTATTCACATGTGGACACTAATGTTACGATTAGCTTTGGCAGCTAGCATTTGTAGCAGTAGTGCATATAAAGAATCATTTACTTTGTTGCTTCTTTATAACAAAAAATAAATGGATAAAAAGCACCCTTAACAAACAGGTAATGTTTCATTCGAACACGCATTTTTATGCTAGTACCGTTTGCCCATTACCTTTGGAAGCTAGCATTCATGAAATTATATTTTTTGTACACTTACCAGAGCATTTTGTAGATTTATTTAACAATTTTCCAGATACTTGAAATAAGGGATTATAAAAAGCACAAAAACTGAATACCATTAGCTTTTAACTGGAATAACTGGTACAGTACTTACTTATTTGTGGGGGGGAAAAACTAGATATTGAAAAAGCACATGAGCAAAGTAAAAGTTGTCCAAATTATTCTTCTTAAAACGTCTGCTTGTGCATACATTAAGGCATACATGGTCATCAAGGAAAAGGAAAAAGCTTATGGCACCATCTGAATAAATATTATTATAGACTAGAATAATAAAAGAGATGCACACTGTTAGGATCTTTATGATGTTTTATTCCAGCACAAGTTGTTTGTGTTGTAAAATGGCTGTGCAGCTAGGAATTAAAAGGAGAAGTACAAAATGGAAAATCAGAGACAATTCTAGCATTATACGTTTTAATCCCTATTGTGTTCATTTCCTAAAACCACATCTTGGAAAACATTTCCCCTGCCTTCTTTGGAAACATAGTGAAAACATTGAAATTAAAATAAAAAATAAAAGCAGTAAGATTATGCTTTATTTCAAGTCACTCTCACAATGGAGGGGAGTCTGAGGGGGACAGTGGATGAAACACATTTACAGTCTGATTCAAAATGTTTTCACCTACCTAATCAGGTAGCCCTTTTTATGTTTTTCACACAGTTTTTACCAACAGTGGCACAGCAGGAGGGCAGCAACTAAAATGCACCTTCTTTTGCATTAGTTTGACATTGATAACCTCTGCTCCTCCAAGAAAGTTACAAATACCCTTTAAAACCACGACACGGGAACATTCGAGAGAGCTTCAATCGTTCGTGACGGTTGCTCCTTCCTCACTCAGTTTTACTTCGTCACCTCATAATCATTTTCAGAAACGTACACCAAACCCAAAAGGTGTCGAGAAGAAACAGCATTATTTGAGATTGTATTCAACCGGCACGTCCGGTAAGGCTTGAGAGCTCTTCTTCTAAATATTCATTATTTCAACAGTTTGCAACTGGACTCCTGTGTGTCACTGCACACATGGAGTTACAGCAGCTATAACCTTATAAGCACATTTCTAAAAATACAAAATAAAAATTAAAAAACACAGGGTAATACTGTAAAGTTACTGTAAAATTCTTTCTTTTTTTCCTTAAACATTCATATTTCAAAATAATATTTTTTGTAAATGATCATGGACCACCAATGAGAGACACTGCAGTCATTTCTAACATTTTCTCAACTTTGTTATGTACAAGATTTAAACATAGCATGACATGGAGAAAAGAAAACTGTTCACATAATCTAAAAAAGAAAAAAATAATAATAAAATAAAAACATTTGAAATAAAAATTTGACCACTGGAGGTGAAACGGTTCTCGAAATGTGACGTCACAGAGCAACACGACATGAGTCTTATATATAAAAATGAGGGGTAAAGACGACCACACACACTCATTTAGGCAGGTTATGCTGTAAATTTACAGTTATGACACCTATAACTCTGTATGCCAAAATCTCTATTGTAGAATGCTAAACATTAGGGTAGCTTTCTATAAAATCAAGAAACAAAATGCACTCTCTCACCGCCAACAATAAGTCTTATATGGCTTAAATATCTGTTTTCTCTATTCAGCTTTGCTGAGTTTAATATCCTCCAGCAACATGAAAGTATTTTTGTGTGTGAGTTGCAGCGTAGACGGCTAAACAGAGGAACCCACAAGGTCCAGTGCTGTCGATTTTCTTTTACCCGTTTCAGATTTATTTTATTTTGTTTTTTAAATCACAACTAAATGCTTCAGATCAACTAATAATGTCAGACAGATAACCTGAATAAATGTAAAAAGCAGATTTCAAACAATGATTTTATTTAAGAGAAAGAGTGATCCAAACGAATATGAACCTCGGTTAAAAAAGAACACTGCAAAAATACAATATCTTACAAAGTATTTTTCATCTAGTTTCTAGTGCAAATGCCTTAGCATACTTTAAGTAGGACATAACTAACAGCAAGATACAGGAGCTTGTTTTAAGTCAATAATTCCTTAATATTGATTTAAAAAGGTACAAATTTTTTCATTTATATGCGAAACTAGGATTTTATTAATATTGAGGAATTATTGACCGAAACATCACTTGTAAGTTAGTTTTGTTTTATTTCAAGTTGTCTATTTGTGGTAGAAACTAGGCAAAAAATAGTTGGTAAGATTTTGCGTTTTTGGATTTTTGGACGTTTTTGGACTGATTCCCTTTTAAGAATTAATAAACAGTGATTGACTGTATTGTTTTGATTGAAGAATAAAAATTTGACCACTGGAGGTGAAACATGAAGTCGGCTGGATAATCTCAAAGAAAGTCACAGATTTCTGGTACTCCAAACTACAGTGAAAGTTAATATTCACAAATGCAGAACCTCCCCAGATACATTAAAATTACTCCAAAAAAGCATCAACGACTCATCCAGGAGGTCAGCGAACATCGAAAGCACGGCTGGCCTCCCTTGCCTCAGTAAAGGTTCGTAGTGAGTACTCAACAATAATAAAGAGACCGGGCAAAATGTGTCACGCTTCGCACCACAAAGGTCTGTTACAAACTGCCAAAAGAAATCTCGAACGTCCCCAAGAATTTTGGGAAACTATTATTCTGTGAACCTGAGACAAAAGAAATCTACCTTTGGGAAGGTGTGCGTCTTCTTACACATGATTCAAACCAGGTAGCATTTTGGAAAACAAGCTGTCAAATACGACTTTACATAATTAATTTGAACAGCAAATTTTGGTCTGCAGCAGAAAATCCTAAAGGAGGATTTTCAGCTGTTCATTCATCACTTCATCTCAAGCACACTTGAGATAAACCCACCTCCGAATGGCTCCAGAAAAAGTGTGGCCTAGTCAAAGCCTGGACATGATGCTGTGTTATGATCTCAAATCTCAAATATGCAACACAGCAACACATGCTGGAAAACTATCCGACGTGGCTGAGATGAAAAATAAAAAATCTCCAAATGAAAGTGGACCAAAACAACATTTGATGGCTGATATTGAGTTTCACATTAATAAATTAAATAATCAGTTAAAATTAGTTTTTTTGTTTGTTTGTACTGGGGTTATCTATGTCTGATATCAAGTTTTTTGATGATCCGAAACATAAGCAAATACAAATAAAAGTGCGAAAAGAAAAAAATGCCTAAAAGGGGTAAAATACTTTTCACAGCACTGTACAGTTTAGATGACCAGTCTGCTCATCTTTTCCTACTTTTTCCACTGTTAAATTTTCAGCTTTCTGGTTTTTTTTTATTTATTTATTTTTATTTTTAAATAAATGTTTTGGTAAGTCCCGTCTTCTTTCATCTAGTGACGCATCACAGCTACAATCCCTTTAGATTTTGAGGAGAAGTAGAAACATAATCCCACTTTTTCAGCAAGCTCTGCCACATTATTAGACACATGGATAGAAACAGTCCTGATGATTTAAAAACAACATCCCCTCCCCCCCAAATAAAGACAACAAATACAATGGCGGTCGTTGTGAAGATATGCGGGTTAAAAGGAAGAAATTAAAAATAAATTAAACGATTGACAGCTACCATTTCGAAGTCTTTCCTAGGGCGGGGAGCAGGTAGGGCAGTATGGATCCTTAGTGCAATGAAGGCTGCGTCGCCTCAACATTTAAACAGCCACCCGCCCTGCAACGTGTAGCCAGCTGAATCATCGGCGGGCTCAAAGAGAGGTCCAGGGGGGGCTTCGGCGACTCTCGCGAGGAAGAAGAGTGAGGGCGTTTAGCTTCGAGTCGAACGGACATTTCCAGACGTACTGCATACTCTGAAAAACTACAACGGCTGAAGCCTCGGAAAGGGGGGAGCGAGTTCGGTCCTGAGCCTCGTTTCATCGCCTTCCACTAAAAGTCATGTAAGTGTCTACATGTATGAGAACGTGTAAACATTAAAATGTGAACGGTGAGGGGAGCGAGTGTGTGGCGTTGGGTCTGTGTGCGAGTTACCTATCTGTGTGACCGTTGTCGTATTTTATGGACTTTTGAAATCTGTGTTCATGATTTAGTTTTTCCTTGATTCCTGTCAGGTCTCTCCAATGCTGCAGATGTACATTCATCCATCGTAGAAGAAGGGAGGCGAAGGGGAGGGGAAGGGGTTAAAGTGTGACGTTGGGTCACACACACACATGGCGACTGATCCTGAGGCTTTTCCAGTGGTCCGATAAAGACTCCCGGTTCGTCCGCGCGCTCAAAATAAACAGCAGTAGAGGTACTGGAGGACGTTGTACCACATGTAGCCGGAGGCGAAAGCAAACGACTGGACCATGCACAGCCACACAGGGTCGAGGGTCATCTGCCGGGAAGCCGCCTCCTTCTGGCCATCTGGAGGAGGGAATGATCCTGGAGGGAGAAGGAGAAATCATTTTACTCTGCAATTAAACTTTTATGCTTTATACTAATCTCATCGAGGTGATACATTACAAAAACAAAGTCTAACCAAGTATGTGAAAATTTCTAGTGGAAATATCCTACTTCACTTGAAATAAGACAAAACTGACTTACAAGTAACTTTTCAGAAAGAAATAGAAGCTTGTTTTTAAGCCAATAATTCCTTAATATTAACATTTCCATACACAAGTTAAAGAAAAAAACATACATTGCTGAAAACAAACAAAAAAGTGATTCCTGTCAATGCAAAGAACACAAAGTGTAGATGGAAGCATAAGCGTATTATCTTATTATACCTTCACTTTTTTTATATTCATACTGTATTACCAAAATCAAAACAGTTGAGTGTGTCGACAAACTCTTACTCATATTTAAACTTTATAGCATTTGATTAGCAGGTGATTTTGATACTTTTTTTAATTTAAAGAGTGAAAACACAGTTTTTAACTCCTCACAACAATTACTCCACATCTGAATCCCTCTAATTGAAGTACAATTATTTTTAATATTTGTCCTGACCTTCAGTTTTTTGAGTAATATTCTGACTTGTAAGTTACTAAGATATTTGCACTAGAAATTAGACCAAAAATACAAAAGATTGTGTGGTTTTGCACCAGCAGTGACTGGTTAACTAACTTTGCATTTGAATAATGATAAAGTTTAGCTGATCAAGCATACCTGTGTTGTAGAAGTGAGCCAACAACTCTTCTTTCTCCACAAACCTCTGATACAGCCAGTCAGTCAGGGCCTCTGCCTCCATAGGAATCTCTTTTATTGGGTACATCCTGAAGCAGAACAGGGAGATGGAAAAAACATAATAATAATATAAAAAGTATTTCTATGTAAGTTGGACTCCCAGATCTGCAGAGGAAAAGATGAAGGCATTTTTCATATAACAGCAGCTAGGGCTGAAAATTAAAATCTCAGATATTTTTCATAGATACAATTTATTTTTTTATCACTTTTTCTAAAAAAGAAATTACAAATGAGAGAAAATATTTTCAAATTATGATTATGATACGAGAATTTTTCTTTATAAGAATATGTTCATATTGTTAGCAGAATAAAGACAGTTTTACCATTTAGTTTCTTAAAATGTATTGTATTTAAAAAAAAAAAAAATACAATTAAAAAATGCCTCATTAGCATTATGATATAATGCAAGCAACTTAGTCCATGGCTCCTTCTTTGATTTTGCCAAATTGTTTCAAAGTCCTGCTATTGATGATAATTTAACGCTCATATGTTAAAAGAGTAAGTATTTCGATTAAGTGCTGTCTGTAAAACTTATACCAAAGTATAACTTCACAAAATGCTCAAAATTCCTCATTTTACTCATCACTCTGAACCATTGAAAATGCATTGTTGGTGAAAAAAATGATTTTTTTCCATAAAATGAAAGTTTAAATAAATAAATAATTAAATTGATAAAAAATTGATTTATTGCCTAGACCTAGCTGTAGGAATCTGAGTGTAAACAATGAACCTAGAAAACAAATTGAACTTTTTACAGCAACTAAAGTTCGGAGGCAAACATTTATAAATTTGATTCTGACTCAGCCTGATTTTTAAAGCACATTTATAAAAAATTACCTTGAAAAATAACCTTTATTTAAAGAAAAATGTCACATTTACCCAGTCCTCACTTTCAGGTAATTTTACACCATTAGAAAACATAGTTCAATAGGTTGTCCTTTGAATTACCCACTATAATCTGGTGTTTTTAACCCAAACTCTGCTGCACTCAGTCATAAAACAAGCAGGAACATAGACTCTGCTGCATTTAGCAACAAAAAACTCACCAGTTCTGTATAAAGAAACATTCAGAAACTATTAAAGCCTAAAACTCAAACAATGCCTGCTAAAACTGCTCCCTAACAGAGTGTTTCACCTCATGCTGGTGTCTGTTACAGCTGTCTGTGTTTGCTGATTTTCTTTTTTCCCTTTTTGTGGATTCATTAGCTGGCATCCTCAGTGGAGTACCACAGAGAGGCAGAAGTGCTGAGGGGAGCCCCCGACAGCAGACAGACTCATGGAGCTCCGCTAAATGACTCACAAGGGAGTGGGAGGACCGAGTCAGAAAAAACACATCTAACTGCTAAAGTTCAGTCAGTCCAGCCATCAAGAAAGTGAGAAGTCAGTCGCAATTCAGCGAGAAGCTGCACTTTAAAAAGCCTCAGCGATTCGGCTTCATATGTGGAGGCTGGAAAGTTCTCAGCATTTCCTAAATGCAGACGGGAACGGTGAAGAGGAGCCAAGAGCAGGGACAAGTAGAGGTACGAACACACCATCATCAGCAGTTACGCTCTAACATTTGGTTGACGGAAAATAAAAAATATTTAAATAAAATGTCTGTTTATTTCCCATCCAGGGGAAAAAAATGGTTAAAAACTACTGAATGTTGAGCCTCTTTACAGGTGAGAAATTTAGGAATTTTGTGGAAATAAAGCAGAAATTTTGCAGAAGCTCTCACTAACTAACTGGATTCATTACACTATAAAAAAATTACAAAAAAATCCTTGTATTTTTTTGTATGAAATAAAAGTCCAAAATGCAAAATAAAAATAATTATAATAATAATAATGTTTGCAAATAAAATAGCCAGGGAAAAAAAGCAGTGAATGAGTTTATTTCCGCTCTTTAATATGATTTTCTTCACTCATTTATGATTCAACCAGCTTTATTAAGCTTATTAAAACCTGAGTAATAAGTTGTAAGTACTGCCCCATTAGTTTTAATTTTGCAATTATTCCTCAGTTTGATAAAAAGAAAGTAAATTTAGAAATCTCTAATCACAATAATGTCACAATTCTGGTGGAAAAAAACATTGAACTATATATTGAAAATATTGTTTGGTTTTCAACGATTAACACAAAATTACTACAACTTATTTTATTCATCTAGGAAAACAAACATTCAAATATAGTTTTTTCTTCCACAGAATGTTTTCCAAATAGAAACTACATATCAGTTATCAATAATATGAAATATTATGATTGATCACAGATCAAGAGATGCTAAATGGAAAAGGTCACTTTCAGGTGCAGTCATGGAGCTGCTGCCGGTGAAATCCCGTCTCCTGCCAGTAGGGGTCTCTACTGGGCTGCGTTTGCACACCAGGCAGCTTCTGGTCACCTTCAAACAGAGGTTACAATCTCCTCCCTCAGATAAGCACTTCTTCCTCTGCACTCAACATTTCCTGTCCACATAATGCCCACCATGAAGGTAAAGGGAACCAGTTTGGACTTTTACACGATCATGGGATTTAGAAGGAGGTTTGTTTGAAACATGACAGACATGAGTTTCATGGTCTGCTTCGCACAGAGAGTCTAGGACATGAAACACTGATTAATAATTGTTTAAAAGTGTAAATGTCTAATTCTTTAATAATGCTGTAATTTTAATCAGTAGTTTATAGGCCTGTCACAATAATCAATAAGTCAATTACTCGCTTGATCAATTAAAACAAACTCAATTATTTTCATTGGCATGATTTATCATTCATTTCTTTTTTCTCTCCTACCAAAAACTGGATGATAAAAGTCTTCAGTTTGGTGCTTTGGTCTCAATTAGCCCTTTTTTTTTGAAGGACAATTTTGTTCACAAAATTGTCCTTATAATTGTCCTTATAAATTACTCTTATAATCATTGTTTCTTGCATATTTAAGTCACACTAATATATTAAGCATTTATTGCTTTTATGTAGCATTGACTAAGTAGGTGCATCTGGGGGATCTCTGTACAGTAATTAGTTTTTTAACGGACAAAAGCACTTACTACACAGTTGCAACGTATAAGGTGGCAAGTGTGAACAAGATCCCAACTATGTAGAGCAAATTCCCAGAATGTGTGAAATGCCAACCAACATTCAGGAAGAAATCTTACCCAATTCTGTGAACGACTTTTTCTTTTTTTTTTTAGACGAAATGGTTTCAGAACAACAGGAACAATTGGTATTGTCAAACTTGATAGTCTGATTAGAGGTAAAGGAAAGCCGTTTCTCAAAGCTATCAGGTGTCGTTCAGGTCAATCATGTTCCAGAGCAACCACTCACACAGATTGCTTGTCAAAATCCTTGGAAAAGAGGAAAAATGTGTTCACTCCATACACTTTAATCGATGAAGCACAAACACCTTTAACTTTCTTGATAATAAATTAAATCAATTCATAAATCTGTTTTACTTCTTGTAAAGAGCCAAACCCGAAGAGGTTAACCAAGTTCTTTCATTACATCAACGTAGCAAAATGAACGAGTGAATATGATTAATTATCCAATGCAAAACAGGTAAACCTAGAAAGAGCCTCACACCTTCATAGAGGCTCCAAGCTTGGAAACGTAAGCCGATAGCAAGGGGAGAAAGAGGAGCCGGCCCTGGCCACCTATTAGCCGCGTTGGAGCATTTATGGGGTTGGGTAGCAGGTGGCTGCCACGGCGTTTTCCTGCAGCTGAAATATTCATGCAGAAATCAGATTCGTCTGCTACTCAGAGCAGCTGCACAAGCTGTTTTAGCAGCTGAGGTTTGAAGGAGGGCCCCCACCAAAAGAAACAGCAACGCACTTTGATAGAGAGAGGGCGAGCGCTGATCTGCCGCTTTCACTGGATCATCAGCCGGCTTTGTTTTGAGAAGAGCCACTGTGACCACATCTGCAGAAACGCCAGCGGATGACCACTTATGATGAAAATTAGCAGGCGAGGGGAAAGTTGAAGGGCTTCAGAAAACACCTGATCTCTAAATATATCCTCCACTAGTCATTTGTTTAGGCAGCCGCTTACTTTGTAAACTGTTTCTTCCAGTAAACCAAAGGTGAGGAATGTTATAAACCTCACTCTTTGGTAAATCTTGAAGTTAAAGAACCACCAATAAAATTAAAAGCTCTTTCGTTACCTTGCAAAAGGAGTCATACACTTTAAACCTTTCCACATCGTTTATGTTTCAACAACAAACTTCAATGCAATTTAACGGGATTCTTATGTAGATCAATTCAAAGTGGTGCAAACAATCATGAAACAGAAGAAAAAAAGAGGTGCAACTTCCCAAAGATTTATAATGTTCTGAAAAGTGTGGCATGCATACGTATGCAATAGGAGTGAGACTTTAGAGAGTTAATTTTGATTAGTTAACATTGATTTTTACGTGTTAATTTTGAAAAATTAATTACATAGGTGATGTGTTAAAATTGTTTATGTAATTAAGGATTTTTTTTAAATGCACACAAAAGTCCTGAGCCAGAAACTTTATGTCACGTTTCTGACGCTTGTAAATCTGATGCACAAGCAGTATCCAAAAACAAAAAAAAACAACAACAAAAAAACGCTTTGTTTGGTTCACTGGGGGTTAATTTTTGTTTAAAAAAAAACAATCTGATGGGCCGCTTGAAAAGACTATTGTTGTGTACAAGTTGTGCTAAAAGGAGTTAGCCTGTCAGCACTAAAGTAAGTTCCAAGAATGATCAGTGGCTCCTGAAACATTTGAAAACTGACTGGGTATAACAGCGCTTTGCACCAATCTGATGGTTGAATTACCTTAATAACAGATTTTAAGTCAAAAATAAATATTTTTGACTTGGAAAAAAATTCAAGCTTTTAAAAAAAACCTGACCTACCAATTACAGTTTTGGTCAATTGAGATTTTTTTTTTTGCTCTGAAACGTTGCTAAATATAGCAACAAAGTCACTATGTTGGCAACAGTGGGGTGTCTATTTTTAAACGTTCAGACGTGACCTGGTGGTCTGTCGGTTAGCTCTCTCTCTCATAGCAGAGTAAAATGAGACAGTGGTTGATTTTCAGACTTTTGCAGACGTGTCCAAAATTAAGAAACTCTGGATTTCTTAACCCTAAAATACAGTGCAACCAATTGCCTTCGTGAGCAGTTCTTTTAAATGTTTCTGAATAGAGGAAACTCGCTGGGACTGGAAAAACTAACATACCTTGACAAGGCTGAACAACGGCTTTGAGAATCTCTGGGAGCCTTAAATATCATAGGAGCTGAAGTCAGGGCTTATTAATGCAGGAATCTGTGTCTTGACTTTACAGCTTCTACAGCTCTTTAAAAAAACTAATTTCTCTGATTTTACTTTTATAGGTATATTTCTGAATAAAATGAACATTGTTCTTTTATTCTATGAACTACTGACAACATGTCTGTGAAATTCCCCCCCAAAAAAATTGTATTTATTTGCAGAAAATGAGAAATGGTCAAAATAACAAAAAAGATGCGGTGCTTTCAGACCTCAAATAACACAAAGAAAACAATTTCGTATTCATTTAGAAACAACAACACTAATGTTTTAACTCACTGCAATGGTCTCTTAATTTTTTTCCAGAGCTGTATTTATCTACTGTCTTTTCATTTTCTCTGTCTTAAGCCTAGGGGTTTTGTATAGTTGTATATTTCTGGATTTAAGTGTAATGATAAGATGGTTGTGTCCTATAAGAGAAAATTCAATAAAAAAAAACATAAAAAACTGAATATGCATGATTGATTTGAGTGCCATATATATAGAGACAAATTAGCAAATAGCATTGATTAATTTACAGCATCATGATTGTTGCATAATGCCAAGTTCAGCCGACTGAGGATTCGCCAGCCAGTCCCAAACATTGATCCCCTCAGAGAAACAGAAACACCGCTGTAAGGAATCTGAAGATGCTGTTGTTTGTGTTTGCAGGGTACAGTAGTGATGACGGCGGTGGAGGTGTGTTGGCGTTTGGCCACGGCTGCGCTCTCAGCTCCACTCTAACCCACTTGGCACTGGCCTGCTTGGTAACCTGACGCCCAAAGACAGACAGCTTAGGGGAGCTGGAGTTTCTGCTGTCAGGAAACTTCAGCGTCAGGCTTTCACCACGTGACGACCTGCGCTACATGCAAACGATTAATTACATCCGTACATGTGAAGCCTCAGAGTGTATAATTATTGTAGGACTTGCTGAGGAGTTAACACCTGACTAGAAAAGATTAAATTGCACAACATGTTGTGTAATTTAACTAATGGCTGAAACAATTAATTGGATTAATCGTAAAATATTAGTTATTGAAATACAAATATAGTAATAAATTGTATAAAAAAAAACAACAACAAAAAAAACACAAACATATTCAGAGCAGTAATTTAGCCAAAACACATGTTGCATTTAAGATGAAAGCATCTTTATCTGCAAATATTTTCAGAATTTTAGTTTCCCCTGGTTTAAATACAAATGCTATGTTATTGCATTTAAGGCAATATAATGTTTATTTTCTTATTTAAAAAAGAATTCGAATTTTTTGCATTTTCTTATGCATTTCTAACATTGCAAAAAAGGCTTAAGTGGTTAAATGAAAAGTATGGAGAATGTGCCAATTTTTTTTTATCCGATTAATCATCAATAGAATAATGGATTACTAAAGTAATAAAGTGCTAGTTCTTCATTTTACCAGGTTAGTTGGAAAGTTGACCATACCAACTCGGCTTTGCACGGACCATTTAGCTTCTGTGCAGCTCTTGAGATTTTGTTTCCACTCTAAACCTGCCAAGGAAGCTAATTAAACTTGACTTTGGCTGTAAAAGTCTGCTTTCTACACAAGGCTGTTTGGAGTTATGCCAGTCATTGTTTTTGTGACTCTATTAGGCCCAAATCTCTGGTGGGAAAAAACTTCAAAAAACAAACAAGGGAGCCACTTTCAAGCAGCTTTAATGCATCATTCAGAAACAGTCATGAAGTTTCCTTAATAGAGATTCCCACTAAGTTGATGTGGAGACCCAGCACCCTTACAGAGACCTAGGAGTAGCTGATGTTTGATCAGTAAGAGCTCCATTTGGTCGTTCACTGCGTTTCCTCCATGTCAAGACTTTTCTCTGTTCTAGGAAGCGGCTTGGCGCAGAGCGACAGGCGTCACCCAAACGCAAAGAGATGGAAAACTCCTCAAGTCAACGGAGCAATGCTTAATCACAAAGCAGAAATAAACTCAAAGATATTTAACATGTTCATTTTTGCTATGAATTCTTGCATTTTATTTATTTTTTCATTTTTTTAATTCATTTATTATTAGTGAATCTTTTTTTTCCACTTAAATTTAATAGGGCTGCAGCTATTTTTTTGTAATTGACTATTAATTGGGGGGGAAAAAAATCACATTCTGCAAATTTTTTATACAACTACTTAAGATTTTTATGCAATATTAGAAATGTGTTAAAAACACCAATAAGCAAATAATTTACCTTTTAAAATAAGAATAAACTGCAATAACAGCATTCCTTTATTGTATGCTTAATCATTTGTAGCACCTTCTAACATCTGCATTTGAAAATTTCTGTCTTTTCTGCTCGACTTATCAAAATAGTGTAGGGTGGATCTGTCGATTACTTTATAGTAATCAGCAGTTAATAATTGGAAAGCAAAATGTGGCAATTATTTCAATAATCTATTCATCATGATTAATCAAAGTAATTGCTTCAGCCTTAATATTTATTAGGCCCGAGCAGCAAAGCGCTGCGAAGGCCTATTGTATCTGTACTGTTTATTATTATTATTATTTGTATTTGCTTTTAAAGTGTTAAAATCAGTGGTAGGAGAAAGTTTGATTATTAGCTTATTGGTATGAACTTATTATATTTGCTAGAATAATAATAATATATACTGATTCTACTTTAATAATCTTTTTCCTCTGGTTCCCACCTCTCTTTAGTCCTAGTTTTAAAGTTGCACTCTTTCGATGAACATCTGTAAAGAGGAGAACGATGACAGTGACCAGAATTTAATTTCCTTTCACCGGTCTACCATGAGTCAGCACGATGTTACAAAAACTCTCACGTTCCTACTGAGAATACACCTCTTGGTTATGCTTAAAAACGAATAGAAGATCATAGATATGGTGGTAATGCTGAATTATCTTATCTTCAGTCTGCATAAATTAAGCGGCCTGAAACGTGATGTGGAGCAGCAAACGTATTTTTCATGTCTACGTGGCTTGAGCCAACTTTCCCCCTCGTCATGGTGCTCATATAACTCTGTTATCAGAGCAGGAGGCAGGTTGAAGGGGGCAATAAAAGCCTCGTTGCCGGTGGATCTGGACTACATGGGCGGGTCTGACTGGATAATTACGCAGATGTCAGCAAATAGCCCAACGTATAAGTGTTCATGGTCAAGGTCAGTGAAAGAGGAAGTTGATATGGCTCCTGATCAAGAGAATAATAGAAGAAACATTTACAGACTGATATATTCTGAATCAGAATGAAGATCTAAAACACATAAGCAGCATTAAATATTCTGCACTTTCAGATTGTATTTCTTACTTAACCCTTTATGGCCTAAGTTTCAAATCTTTTCCTGGATATTTTTGCTTTTTATTATTCTACAAAGTTCTTTAAATGTGCTGTGAGTAAATATTTTCCATTAAGCCCGATAAGGTTTAATGGAAACACTGCGATTGGGAAGTTGAGTGTTTCGACATTAGCAGAACATCTACAAAGTTTCGCCCACATTTGTAACTGAAACGGAGCTCATGATACTTTAGGCCCATTTCTCTTCTAAGTGATATTTTAAGCCATTTTGGCCTTATTAGCTGTGAAAAATAGACTTTAGACAAAAATCAGGTGATTTCTGTCAAACTAAAGTTGGGTCATCAAAAGATCTTCATTACTATTTATTGAAGTTCAATAAATGTTAATGAAGTTAAACAAGCGACCAAAACAACCAGGAAACATCTCATCAGACAGTAAAGCAGCCTTTTCAGTCCCAGTGACTGAACTGGAAGAAATGGTAACAACAATTGAGCAGAGTCTTAATGGGAAATATGCCAAAGCCTTTAATGTGAGCTTTTCACTCTACTGATTAAATATAATAAAGGTTGGATTTTCCCAAAATTTTCATTATGAATTATCCTACTACAAGATTAATTTATTCTAATGCTTTTTACTCTCTACCCCAGCGTACCAATAAATTTTAAAAGTGTATTAAATCTAGAAAATGTGCATTTAAAATGAATACTTTAGCTTTATTAATGCTACTTTTTCATCAAATCTGTGAATGACCTTTAGTTTTAGCACATTTTCCTATGGTGAGTTAACCCCAATAAATGTTTGATCCTTGGGAAAAAGTGTCTTATACTCCAAAGACACTCATTACAACTGTGTGCACAATATGAAGGATTTAATCCTGAGCTTGTCAGGGTTATTAATTAGCTTGGCTGTTGAAAAAAAAAAGGTGAAGAAAGTCAAAGTATTTTGTAATAAGTACTTGGAGACATTTCTTTCTTTTGATGCGCAACAAATCAGTATTTATTGCTGCAAACTTATCAAGCTTTGTGTTCAACAGCCACCATGTGATGACCAGGCAGTCAGACCCCATAAATCAAACTTCAGATATTTCCAAACAGCAGCTTTAAGAAAACCAAACACCAGCAAAAAAAAAAGAGAAAAAAGAAGAGATGGTGAATTTAAAGGAAAACGGATTTTAGCGTATTTAACACCCACTTCTGCCCTCGTTCGGCCTCTGTATTCCCACCTAGCTTTCCCATCTGCCATTCACAGAGGGCTTATGATGCTGCAATCTGGGAGGCTGAGATTATACGGAAAGAGAGAGGACAGGGGTGACAGCGATGGGAGGGTGGGGCTGATGGGAGGGGAGGAGGAGGAGGAGGAGGAGGAAGGCGGATTTGAAAAAGTGAAGAGCCCTTGATGTGGATTCATCCAGAATATTACTCAATACTCATGAACAGATGCAGCATATAGAGCCCCTACAGATGATAACACAGTGGACGACGGACGGCCTCTATTAAGGCTGGCTGACACTGAAACAAGCAGGGTGATGATGTTGGATTTCAGACATACATGCAAAATGTCTTTTTTTAGCTGTGGCTGAACTCACTGACGTGCGTCTACAGAAGAGGACAACGAAAAAACGGACAGTGAGGACATGAAAACAACAGAAATGGCTACAAAGACGAGAGAAAAACACACAACAAATATGAGATTCTGTTAATAAATGACTAAAATGGTGAGAAATCAGTCAGAAATGTGTGCGTCCACTAATATGCTGTCATTAACTAAGATTCCATGTTTATGGTGTAAATACAGGCTGAGAGTTAATACAAGAATCAAATGAAGAAGCAAATAAATCAATCCCACTAAATAGCACAGCAGTAAATGAACAATACACAAGTTATGTGTCTTTTTAGAGCTTTAAAAATACAGACCAACTTCAAAAGCAAGCCTGTATTAATTTATTGGGACTAACGTGTTAATTTCAATTAATTAACTAGATTTTAACGTGTAATTTATTATGTTTTTTGTATTTTCTATTGTGTTTCTGGTAAATCTGATGAACATGCCGTATCTGCAAACAAAGAAATGGACGGCAAAGCCGTTTCTTTTAAAACGGTTAATTTTCGCTTCGACAAACGATCTGGTGGGACGCTGGAAAAGAATGTTACTGTATTCAAGTTGTGCCAAAAGGAGCCAGTCAATCAGTGAAACTATTCAAGACTAAAACAGCATCTTAATGCAAAACATGTTGCAGCAGCACAGATGTTCCCAACATTGACGTCAAGAGCCCATATTTCTAATTAAGCATTTTTTCAAATAAGTTACATGATCAAGGATTCCAGGTATATCTGAAAGAACTTTTCCCCAATCTGATGGTTGAATAACCTAAATAATAGAATAAAAAAAAAAAGATATGCTAGTTGTTGAGCTGTGTGGCTATTTTATCAATAATTTTGCAGCAAAATACAACTGTACATCTTTGAAAAACAGAAGTAGAGCCTCATGCACAACCAACAAGAATCCAGAAAGTGGTTTCAACAACATCTTTTCCAGCAGTCATTGTATGGAGCATACAGCGGTAAAACCAGCTGACCAAATTCCTGGAGCTCAGTTGGGGTTGCTAGGTAACAAGCTGGGCTTCGCTAGGGTTGCTAGTCAAGGGACAGTGTCTGCTCATTTGTGACGTTTTTGAAATGGCTCATTTTCCAGACACCAAAAAACATTAGCTTGTTGTCAGAAAACGGTGTGGTGGTTTCTTCTAAGCACTTGGACATGTTTTTAGAAGTAGTGGAAACAGAAACGGATATACTGACATTATCAAAATATGAATTTTACATAATATGTCCACTTTAAAGAAAAATTTGTAATGTGGTAAAATCCGGCTTGACTTGAAAATCAGTCAGAAATTGAAAATCGGTGCATCTCGGCAGCTTTTAAAACATGATTTGTAGACAAAACTCTACCCTCTACAGCTGAACAACAGAAAAGCCTATTTGTTTTTCATGTTCATTTCCTTTTTTTACATGGATAAAAAATGTAGAGTGTTGTGATGTTCATGCTCCGATTGCCAAAAGGATTATAAGGAAAAACAAATCGAAGACGAGCTGCTCTTGTAGTAAAATCTGTCCTTAAATGACACAGCAGAAGCAAAGCCGTAGGGCGGCACAGAGGTCTAACTGCCTCTGCTATCATCACCACAACAGTGAATCACATTGCCCCCCCCCCCACCCCACCCCACCCCCACCCCACTGTGCTTCCTTGATCAGCAGCCACATTAATCCTCTTGTTGACTCTGCACCTGAACCAGCGTGGGTCTAACTTCTCAACGATCAGCACCGTCTACACGCCTGGAGCGCTCCCCGTCCGTCCCAGAGTAAAAACCTGCCGACTCAGCTGATCGTATCGATGGCTGATTAGAGCGTCCTATAAAAAAGGGAGGAGCTAAAGATGCTCTCATTACAGATTTAATGAGTCCTTTGGTTTGTTGCTCGAGTGGACAGAAAATCCTCTAGAGAAATGCGAGCCTGGCTTCATAAATCACCTTTTTTTTTTTTGCTCCTATCGCCGCCCAGACAGAGAAGCACAAACACACACACCCTCACATATCAGGGAAGGTCATGACGACTTCAACCTGATGATCGTTGATCTTTTCTGATCCAGCCGGCAAAGAAAACACACAAAGGTCGACTTTCCCCTCGAACCGTGACAAAAAAAATAAATAAATAAAAAAATTTATCAGGGCCAACCATCACCGAGGTCTCAGGTGGATAACAGAGGAGAATCTGTGGGGCAAGGAGAACGGGACAGCACAGAGGAAAAACTGCATCACTACGCACAAGAGGAAAGATATTTTTAGCCGCTGAATAAAAGGTGACGACTGTATGCGAAGATGTTGCATATTTTACATTCTGTCACGAGACAACATGTTTTCTTAGCAAGATAAACGGCACCATAAGCAAATGAAAGCCTCCTTACTTCATCATATATGTTATGACAGATTTTTGCATATTTGGAGCAGTTTATTTGCATATCCAAGCATAGTTATGGTCTTTTCTCACACAGCGACAAAGTGATGAATTGTTTGACGAGAACCAATGAGAAAAGAGAGAATATAATCAGGTTCTCACCTGTAATGTACATGTGTGACTGTAGGAGGTCTGTAGCCAAAGATCCACGTCTGGATGTCCATCGGTCTTGCTTTGGGGTACGCTATGGTCACATCTATAACCCACTGCAGGCCTTTACTTTTATTAACTGTCATGAAAGAAGGGAAAAAATGGGATTTGTGAAGATAAATAGCAAAAGCATATTCAAAATTCACATATTGTTCTAACAGTGAACTGAATTTTAGTTCCAGACTTAAGTTTTTCAGTCCTTTTTTATATGGTCACGTTTAAAATCGAACACAAAATTTCACTATAAATTTTGGAGAGACAAATCAGTGGACATCAGGATTTATATATGGAGTCTATACAAATCCCTGACTGAAAAGAGAAGGGAAAAGGGAAAAAGGAGATGTACACACAACATAACAATGGAAGAAGAATAATTGGTTGACCTGAGGAAGAACTGGCACAAATATGGGTGGACAGGCCAATTGGTAGAGGTACATGAGGTCTAAAGACAGATGGAGACGATAGTAGATCTAGGAACAAATTGGTAAATACTGGATTTACCAATATCCGTCCAAAGAGCTTCCAATTCATATAATAATGGATGAACAAAGCAATATTTGCTTAAAACGGAAAGCTAACTGATGAACTAGAAGAATAGTTGGATTGACAAATGACAGAAAGATGAACAAATGAATAAAAAACAACAAGTAGCATAGAGAATAAAATCAGGAAAATACAAATACAGCTGACACCAGACTTCTGTGTCCCAGAAATGAAAGTGTTTTGGTCCAAAATGTGCAAATCAACCCCAGAACAAAAGCCAAAGAAGCTGGCAAGACAGTACCTGAGTTACACCAGTTGTGGAGACGAACTCCAGAAAACTATTGTGAAACGTTTGAGGAAAAAATCCAAAAATGTTTGAGCCAAGTCATACTTTTCAAAGGCAACGCTACCAAATACTGAGAATACTTCTGGTTTTGAAGACATTAACAAATAAATCTCTGACATATTTCATTCATTATTTTGACATTAAGCAAATAGAAATAAATTTAGTAATTCAAACTGATCTAAAACGAGAGAAATTTGATCTGATTTACCTTCAGACAGTGAAAAAATTTAAAGTTCTGCTTTCAGCTGTATTTTTACACACATTTTTCCTTATTTCATAGTCATTCAGATATGAATAATACTTTAAATAAAATTTCACGTGTCGTTAAACTGTGTCATTTAAATAAAAAAATGCAATGAGGCTGAAAGGTTGGTGACGGCTGATAGGATAGGGAGAGCATGTGTTTAAATGTGGGAATCTGCTGCAGGGATACTTGGCTGGGTCAGTTTTGTAGCAACACATTTAGGTAAATTAGATGTTGTCGGCTCATCTCATCTTTATTATACATTTTGCTTACAGCAAAACTACTCAATTCATTTGTTATGAAATATCTTGAAATCCTGACAGAACAGGAAGTTCAGAAGAGCAACAACATGAGTCACTTCTGGAGAACAATGATGGGGAAATCTCCAACCAAGAGTAAGACCTCATTCCAGTCTCAACATGTTAAAGAACAGCCTATTTCCTGGAGACACAGACAGACTTTGCAACAACTTTGAAGAAAAACAAGCTAAATAACCTTCTGAAGTCTCTGTTCATGTCGGTGATAAATGTGGAATATGTTAGTGTGCCCAGTAACTTTTCTTTCATAATGCAATAGATTATGTCACGTTAGGTGGTTTTCCCTGCCTCACTGTTCTTTAGAGTATGTATTAGTGAGTCTGAGTGGATGCAATTAAGTGCGCTGGTGTTTTGTTGCGTAAAACTGGAGCTTGTTAGGACACCTTTCGTACCGACAGAGGCAGATTTTGTGGGCGGGACATTTTTGCTCAAGTTGAGAGATATAATAGCTGTATCTGTAATTAGGTTGGTCAGAGGGAAAGATGGAAATTTGTAGAAATAAGATTCTTTTTTGTGTCAAATGTTCAAGCTGAAAATATTTTTAACAATAAAACACTTTGGAAAAAGTGGGTTTTGTCCACAATCATCAATATAACACGTAGAACTTGTATTGGGTAAAATTGAAAACTTATGTCTGAATGTCTTTATTTTAATTTTGATACATCAATATTTAAATATAAATGTGCGAGTGACAGATCTCTAGTCTCTACATACAAGTGGGTAACTGAGAAGGAAAAAAAAATTTGTGCTTAGAAATAATAAGCAAATATGTTCTGCTGTGATCAATCTTGAACAATTTGATAATTCCAATTTGTAAATGCATGTTCAGTAAGTTTAAAGTACTATTTAGCTTATTACACCTTTCAGTTACGTCATATTTTCATAAAAACTGTCTATATTTTGTCACATGTTCAATAGTAATGAAGCTAGCTCTTCTTGGCTACTGGTAAAACAGGAGGCATATTTTCATAATATTCCAGGTGTTTTTTGGTTCAAATAATTTTACAAAAGGAGCTTAATTTTGCAATTTTAGTTTATTCAGATACATTTCCAGCAGCAAAAGACCGCATGTTAGGAGAGAATGTTACTGTGCAACACTATCTGACACGATGACGTTTCATTTAGTCAGATTGATTCGGACAAAATCAGAGACTGGAGCAAAGTCAAAACTTCCTTAAAGAGACACATTTTTATCAACTTGCAATAAACATCTGAATTTGACTGGAATGTATTTTATTTGGGATTGAACTCGTTGTTTGAAATTGGATCAAAATCAAGCCGTATGATGGGTTTATACTGAAATTAACTGGTCAGACTGAAACTGAATCAAGACAGAATTGGATTTAATCTTACCTCTAATTTAGCCAGTTTATAAGGCATAAATACAATTTACAAAGTACAAATCTTGTATGAATTTAAGGCAGATATTTTGATTGGAATAACGTTTTATATATGGAACTTGTAGAAATGGATGGATGGACAAGCATTAAACAGCTATACCGCCTTGTAACAAAGGTGACACAAAGGCTATTCTCACCCTGCAGGCAAAAGTGTCCCAAATTCAGCTTTTTTTGCTGAAATGTGACCTATATTAGATTTATGATGGTCTGAACAGCACAAATCAGATTTTCTTTTGTTTTTCAGATCACTCATGATTCATTACGTCCAACTTTTATATCCATGTGTGCAACAAACTCAAAATTTTCCTTGGTAATAAAAGTCTTGCTGCAAACAATAAACAGACACATAAACCCTCATACACACAGCATGGGCATGCAAAAGATTTCAGGGCTCTAGATCATTCAGTCTTGAGATTATTTTAAATATTATGAAGTGAGTGATCACATAAAAGAAAAAAATTTATATATATTTTGTTTAAAGGTCCAACACCTAAACACCTGCAGGCATGAACTAAATGTTATTTTCCTCTCAAGCTGACAAGTCTGCATTTGCTTGTCAAATGTAAAAACAGCCAACAGCAGCAGCAGCCTTCGTCAGCACAGACGCATCTAAAACAAGCCTGATGTGAAGCGGCGGCGCTTATTTGACTGCATTGGTTGGAGTCAAAGAGCCGGCTGCTGTTAATGTGTAGCAAGCACTTCCCAATCAAAGCACACTGGCTTCTTTGTGCAAGGGAAATGTGTGACAAAAGAGGAGCTCAATTTCACAACCGACTGGATGTATTACATCAGACTCCGTAAGAAGATGTAAGAGGAGAAATATTGCCAAGAAGTAACTATTTCAACACTGTGAGCAGAGTACAACCTGAGCAGGAGAGGTTGAAAACCGCGACAGGAACGTTACAACAAAGAGCCGCAGCTCAGTACGTCATGTTCATGCCATGGCAAAGGGACCAGGAAAGACACCTTATCATTTACAACTGTCCAACCGTTCACCACCCAGGTCACTGCTCTGAATACTATAAACAGAGCTGGAGCTTCCTGTCGTCAAAACACAAGGAAAAACAATTTTCTAGGCTAACTGACCACTCAACATCTTTGATTTTATTAGTTTAAAATCTAAAGAGTCCCCACACAAAACATTTACCCTGCAAATCTATTTGACTTGAGCAGAGTTGGGTAGTAACTAGTTACATTTACTTGAGTAACTCTTTGTAGAATGTACTTCTAGGAGCATTTTTACTATGCGGTACTTTTACTTGAGTAATTTTATTCTGTGAGTAACTTCACTGAATGAAGAACAAACATGTTTTAACCACAAATTTACCAGACACAAACATAAACCTGCAGCTTTTGTTAAAGTTTCATAAGTTTTATACTGAAAGGAGTTGATTTGGAAAAATATTTATTCAGCCTGATTTTGTCATTTTTTTAACTGACGTACTGATATAATTTATTTTCATTAATTTTTAAATTTTTTAAAATACCAAAATTTCCACATCATTTTATATTTTGGTCCACCTGATGATGTAATTTTTAAATATAAAATGATTGACATTTTGATCAATTACTCAGTACGTGAATAGCCTTTTTGCCAAATACTTTTTAACTCTTAATTTGTTTTGCTTGAGTAAAAATATGTCACTCTACCCACTTCTGAAGTTGAGATGCTTTGCAAAAGACAAAAGTGCAAAATGTGGAAAGTTTACGGGTATAAATGTTTTGTAAAGTCTGTGTAACTTCATTCTGACATGAGGGAAGATGTTAGCGTTTTGACAGTTTGTTTACATGCTTGTGAATGCAGCCCTCTTGTTAATTAGTGTCAATGGATTCAGTCTAACCAAGTTTCAGAGTTTGACTGCTGCTTCTAATTAGGACCTCAAAGGCTTACTTTCCCTTTAACCTTCGTTTTCAGATGCGTTCTCTGGAGCGAAGCCCGACCTTTGACAAACGCACACCTTTGTTTATTTAACATGCGATCCCACAGAGAGGGGTCGGTAGGAGGTAGGGGAGTAACAAGCTCTCTGATTGGCTGTGCAGCTAAGCATTGCTGGTATTGAAACACCTGCAGATCTCCATCCAAAAGCAGAAGAACGGAGCCCTGAGGCAAGGTTTCCTAGTGGCTTCCAAAAAATGACAAACAATACTGTGAAAGCAACAGCCACGCTCTTTGAAATGACATCGGACAGGCCCTACCCTCCTGTAAATAGAGGAAGAAACTCCGCTGACACATATGTGGTTCTATCAGGCCATTCGGCCGACTAATTACAACACTTTAAGCTCAACTTAACTGGATACAGAGACGTGTTTACATTAGACTCTCACGGAGCTCCACTCCCACTCTGAATGGTTCCCATCTTCAACCTTTGCTTATCTGCGACTGCAAACACAGTTTTATAATCACACGTCAACCTTACGGGTCTGCGAGGCACACAAGGCCTCTCTGCAAAAAGTGACCCCTGTGCATTATATCCGCACTGAGCAGAGCATTTAGCTTGGATGACATTGCGTGGCTGAAACGGAGCGGCACGCACATTTACATCAAATCCTATTTTCTCCAAGTGGCCCCATTTGTCTCTGAGTGAGTCAGCAAGCTCAGGGCACCTCTGCAGAGCATCAGGGAGGGTCAGAGTGAGGCAGAGCAGCGACTTTGATCAGACACACTCTCACACGGTGAGGACAGAGCAGCGAGGGGCACAGCGCGCTTCTGGGAATGAGTGTTTTCTTGCCCTCGGTTCTAACATAGTTAGCTAAATCCAAGCGGAAGGACAAGGCCCCACGCAGCCGTTTCTTCTTCTTCTCCTGAGCTGCTGTACCAGAGATCGACGCATGAAGGATGAACTAAGATGAGATCTGGAGGCAAATAGCTACTTTACCTTGGTCTTTAACATAAAATCTCAATAAAATGTTTTTTTGGAAAAATACAAAATTTTTGATTGTCAAAAAATGAAAAAAAATGTTTCTGTGAGGTCTCTGTTTTAGTCCAAATGGCAAGAAACCACTTCTTTATCCTGGACGGACAGTCTGACCTGCAGAGGGACAAACGGACGGCTTGTAGCCGTTAGAGCTCAGGCTGTAGGATACAAAGCTGCGTTAGCAAACCCGAAGAATCTGAGCCACATTCTCAATGACGCCAATCCAAGGTTTCTCCAAATCACTAGCAGTAACAACTCAAAATAGTATCTTTAAAACTTTTACTAAACAAAACAACTTCAAAAAGGCAGAAATAGAACCTGTTGATCCAAACTGTACCAAGGAAAGTCAAACAACTACCATTAAACCATTTCTTGTTAAATGCCTTGTTATCTTCCTGCTCTCTGGTTGTATTTAGGGCTGGTCTCTTGGCACAAAGAAAACGAAAAAAAAAGTCACTCTCTTGCAAATCACCGCTGGGGTTTTTCAGGAACATTGATGTAATTTCTGGCAGCTCAGTCCATACCACCTCTCTCCTCTCCTGGCAATCTTTGCAACTAGTCACCTCTCATTTAAAAGCAAAACTCCCGGAAAAAGGCGAAACAATGAAGGAGGGGGGCTTAATGCTGCATGCGTCTTCCTGCGGCCCTGCAGCAGACGTTAAACAACATTTTATCGAAAATGACAGAGCCCTGTGTGCAGGTAGAAGTTCACACACACTTGAAGGAAAAAAAAAAATCTCCAGGAACAGAATTGAACCACTACATTTATCTGAACTGTTTGGAAAAATATATTCAAAGAGGAAATTAACATTTGGGGAAAAAATATTTGTATATCCCCATTACCTGTTTGGTTGCGGGTCCCGGAGTCGCTGCCCACGCTTCCGTTCTCCTGCTGAGCCGACAGGCTTTTCAGGATAACGTAGGTGGCCCCCAGGCGAGGCAGCGTGACATGGGTCAGGTGAGGGAGAGAGTTTTTCTTTGCAAACAACTGGCTGGTTTCTCGCCTCTTCCTGAGGAAGCCACCCTCAGGGAAGAGCACTATCCACTTCCTGTCACGGCTGTGGTAGTATTTTTCTAGATGCTCCTTCAAGTAGACCAGCTGCTTGTCTCTGTGAGCTTTACCCTGATGGAAAAACAAAAATCCAAAAATGCAAATGTAGAGTGTTAACAAAAGTTGAATCGCACGGCAGCATGTTCCGCTAAAGCTCTATAGCCTTAGCGCTAAAAAAAAAAAAATATTGGGAGAAAAGAAGAGAATGTGAGGAGAGGAAACGGAAATTGCTGCATACACAGATTTCAAAATAGGAGCATGATTATAAATGTGTGAAGAATTCTTAGAAGTCGATAAAAGTTCAACACAGATGTTGAAAGTTTATAAAACAGTCAAGTAAATTAACGCTTTAGAATTCTGGTTCCCAGAAGAAAATCTTTGGGAACCACTGATTTAGGGGAAGCCAAGTGTGCTAGACCTTTTCAAAGTTAGCAAAAGTGCTAAACAAAAAAAAAATAGCTCTGCTGTTGGCGGATTTGCAACAAGGACCTCACCAATGACTATACTGAATCTGAAGTGTCACTGCAATGTCTATGTGTGCAATATCACAATCACAAAGCATTACGGATGCCACTTTCGGGTGTATATTGTATTTCAGGAGCCATGCAAACTAAATCTGCTTGTCAATTATGTATTTGATATTCACTTTTTGAGGCCAATGAAAAGAAAGAAAAGAGTCCTGAAAATGAACCAATATTGTCAAAGTTTGTTTAAATATAAAATTTTACCATAAATTTACAGCAACATATTTCTGCAGAAGGCACGGATTTAATCGGGAGGGCTAAAGGATGAACTGACAAACAGATGGATGATTTCAAGGGATGGATGGAGACAGACTGTAATAACCGCGTTATTACAGTCAGTTTGGGTCAAACCTTTATAATTTAAGTGGATTGTATTCCTTCAAAGCGGAATCAACAAAAGAAACACAAACATTGCTGACTCTAACTTAGCTGTTATGCCACGACCGAAATGGATGCAAATCATGATGACCATGACAATGATAACTGCATTAGCAAGGACAGGATGAGGAGCAGCAGCATTGATTTTTAGTTAGCCATGGTCAAACACCATTTTAAATGTATTAGCTCATCTGGGCAGCTCTGCTTGTTTTAAGTGTGCACATTTGCTTGCCAGTGCAGCTGTAATGTGATACAACACAATTACTGCACTACCAGAGTTAGGGAGTAAAATGACAATTCATTTATCCAAATAGAAAACCTGTGAACATGTTGTAATAGAACAGTATGAGGAAGTTTAACACTTCATTAAAGATACGTTGGAGTTTACTTTGGAGACAAAACCCGTTTCCTCTTCAGCAAATGCAAAGGTTGGGTTGGGACTAATTTATCAGCCGGTCTGCTCTGATTTTAGGCCAACTGTCTGCGAAGTGTACAAACAGTTCAATGTTTTTGGCTGAGCTGCTACATGCTTTAATCAGTTTATCTAACCAACATTTAGCTGTGCTACAACCAACACAGGACAGTCCCAGAAGATTTTCCACTCAGCACGGTTATAGAGGGGGGAAAAAAACTAAAGTAAAACAAAAAGAGCTGGTTCCGTTTTACCTATTTGAAGAAGGAAGTTAAAAATTGATTTTAATTTAAATAATCTCCTTTTTTAAAGTGATGCAAACTGTTTACTATAACCCAGTTTATTGGTTTACTACGCTTTTCACATGCTTACGTACATTTGGGTGTTCAGAAATACTCCCAGGTGGCAAAAACAAAACAAAAACAAACAAAAAGGAGCAGCACCCACTATTGCTATAACTCAGTTTTCATTTTGCAGTAAGAAACCTGTGTGAAAGGTAGCTGACAATAAACCAGCAAATTAACCAGCAAATATTGTTATACTTGGAGATGCGGCCATTTCTGTTCTGACTTCGTGGTTCCCATTTAGATTTTTATACTTTTTAGTTTTTCTCAACACAATGACCGTAGCAAAATGAGCTGCCGCTTCTTTGATAGACATCGTAGCTTTGATTTAAAGTATGTCCATAAAGGTTTACCTTCAATTTTATTAAACTCAAAGTACAGTCATATGGAAAAGTAGCTGCTTTCTTGCAGATCATTTCTGTTTTTGCTTTTTTTGCCCCACTTAAATGTTTTTGGATCAGGAAATTTGCGTAAACATGAAAAGGGAGAAAAAGCTACCTCAACCAACATGACCCTCAGTGAAAAAGTAAATGCAACCAAAGTCTAGTAACTAGTTGGGCCAAAAGTATATATAATAATACTTTCCAGATGCACTGTACATTCACAAATAACTTGAATGCTGCAAAACTAATCATTCAAAAAAAAATGTAGTCAGGGGGATTTATTGATCTTTTTTATATATAAATAATAATAATAATTGATGAAGCTTTGCTGTGTTCTGGTCATGTGCCGCTGTGCTGTGTGTAACAATGTTTGAGACGTTCGTGCCAGTCATGAGTGGACAGCAGATGCTCTGGGTGACCGGGGCAGCTGCTTGCTGAGTGGATGTGTGAAGCATTCTGGGGAAAGATGTCAGGAATTTACACATGAGAATGCCAAAGGGGGCGATGACAAAAAGGAGGAGGAGGAGAAGGGCAGAAATGGCTGCGATCGCTCAGACTTTCCTCTACAGCCCGTCTGGCTTCACCCTCGGCACAGTGCCTGATGTGAAATCCCACAGCAAAGCACTGCCATGACCTAAAAAGAAAAAAATTAATTCCCTCCTCTCATGCTGTTCCGCTATGCTCAAACTGTGAGAGATGACGGGTTTTTATTCTGTTTTTTTGGGAGGGGGGGGTTTAGC
The DNA here is from genome assembly GCA_903066815.1 of Brachyrhaphis roseni. Classification (NCBI taxonomy): domain Eukaryota; kingdom Metazoa; phylum Chordata; class Actinopteri; order Cyprinodontiformes; family Poeciliidae; genus Brachyrhaphis; species Brachyrhaphis roseni. The sequence continues at coordinate 22,367 of CAEFZY010063179.1, read as the reverse complement.
AAGGTGAAAACATTCTTATTAAGATTTAGTGAAATTTAAGCATTTTGTAGATAGAATATTGAGAGGGCAAATGGGGTCTGAAAGCACAGAACATTTTTAAATAATTGCAAACATGTCCACATGGTGCTGACACCAATATGTCCTGCTTACACAAAGCAAATCTGTCAACTGCAGCAAATATTTTTACCATGGGGTGAATAACAGGGGTAGATGATGTGTTTTGACCTCTCTAATTAAGGCTTGAACCCTGCTGAAAAGGCTGAAATAACAAATTGGTTGGTATAAAAGATGGATATATTTCATATTAACCGCATTTCTACATTCTCTTTGACATTGCAGTTTGTGAAATGAACCAAACACTTTGAAAGACCAGTTCTCCCCCTCACCTGCCGGTGATGCTGTGCCGAGCACCACTGATGAAACGACATGAAAACCTCTGAAAACATGAGCGCAACTTCCTGCTTTACAAAATGTAAACAGAAATGAAGTGGCGTCAAATTTTAGCGGTTGTAGGATTTCTCTTGTCCTTGATAATAGATCACGAGCGATTTCTGCCGCTAGTGCAAGACCCACGTATTTGTTTTGGTTATATTTACCCAGAATGCTTTGCGCTATATTCCACTTCCTGTTTTTGGAGTAAAAGAACCAGACTTTCTAGACAAATGAACAAGAGTTTGATTAAAGCGGACTAAACAAGACTGGTGTGAATGCACCCTTATTTGTTGATTAACATCATGCAAAAATCTGCTACCAAAGAAAATTTAAATAGATAAGATTTAAAATAAAAATGAAAAATGTATGTTAAAACACACCAATGCTTGGTATACTTGAGTCTGCCTTGAAGACAAAGACATCCATGACATTCCATGAATTCCCTGACTAGCAGGAGCTGTGGTGTTTCCATATGTATATTCAGCTGTCTAGATGGAGCCAGATGGGCCAAGCGGGCCCCCATCACCCTCACACATTACTGTCGACTGCAATTCTCTTTCTCAGGACACCAGAGCTGCAGGAATACACCCATCTCCTGACCAGCAGCGATAACCGGATGGGTTTCTAATCCACAATTGAGACAGGCAGTAACAGCTAGCCTGTAGCAGTCGGGGTTTCAAGTGGTGTGTTGTGGCCCGGAGGTTTGTGCTTCTAATCCTTCGACCATCAGAAAAACAAGGTGTTGACAAGTTACGGGGACAAAAATAGGATTTTATTCTCCAGCGACAAGCGCTGCTGCTGCCTTTAGGGGGCGAGACACCAACCAGAAAAATAGGCTGGTCAGCTCAAGGACGGAAGAGAGGGAGTGAATTAATGTCAAAGAATATTTAACACTTTGGCTCTCCTACCTGTCTGATGAAGAAGTCCCCATGAATCAGGGACACTAGACCAAAATTGGTGTATTTGAACACATGGTCCATCAACCACATCATTTTCCGCACCACCTGAAAAAAATATATATACAGAAAAAATACAATAAATATCTATTATAACCACATTTTTTCTTTTGCTCAGAAGTGGAGCAAACTGACATCGTCCCCTTCTGAGCATTTCCACCCTCCTGACCTGCACAAATGCAGCTCCGGCTTACTGGCCTTCCCTCGCTAAGAGGATAAACTGGGCCAGCCATGCAGCGGTGGAGATGGATCATGATCATGTCTGTGCAGTGTGACTCGGCACTTCCAGTGCCAAACCAGCCAAAACAAACACAAAAACAACAATACAGAAGTAACCAATGGAAACATATCATTATTAAACTTAAATACACATTATTAACAAGCTACATTATCAATTTATTTAGGGCAGCAGCTACTGATTATTTTAGTAATTGATTATTCTACTAATCAGATTAAAAAATAGGCACATTCTACAGATTTATCATTTAACTACTTAACCCTTTATATGCCATATTATAAATACTTTAAAAATATGCTAATAAAATAAATCAATTTCTTTTTAACTAAGAAAGTAATAATTTTATTGCCTAAAATGCAACAACATAACATTCCTTTAGTGAATTTGAAACAGGTGAGGCTAAAACTGGATTACCGGGTAGTTTATATGTAAAGAAAGTTTTTTTTTTGTTTTGTTTTTTGTTTTTTTCTTAAATGCAAAATGTATATATATTTTGTACAACTTTTGCTTAATTACTGCTCTCAGTTTTTTTTCTTTCAGCATATGACTTTTCTTTTAGTCTGTATAATCTAGTTAAAGGATTTGTACTTGGAAATTTACCCTCATTCCACTTCCAAAAACAACACCCTTTGAGTTTAAAGCTGGTGTGGCTCAGAGTCTAATGCAAAATGAGTCTGAGGCAACAGGAATGATGGCTAAAGGAACTGCTGGGAGCACCATTACAGCAGCTGCTCTGCTTTTTATGTATATTGACATCACACCTCTGCAGCTTTGACACGGTACTGTTCCTGAATGTCTTACCGTGCCCTTGTCTTGCAGGCACATCATGAGAGTGCAAACATCCCCAGTGGACTGATGATTGACAATGACCATGGCTTCTTCTTCAGAGATGTCCCGCACATCATCACCCCACTCTGTGACTGAAAGACAAAACACAAAAACACAAGTTTCATTCCACCATCAATTACTAAAATTAACGAGAGGCCTATGTGGTGGTTTGAAACTGTATTTCTGAACGTCATTCATCTCTAAATATATTCAAGTCATGACTGCATTCATGCATGTTGTCTAGCACCAGATTTTTCATCAGGTGTGCCATTGTTTATATTTCTGTGCTAAAATGTCAGTCAATAACCTGCTACAACGTTATTCCCATTCTACTATGGTGATACAAAAGCAGGGCAGCAGTGTTTGAGTTAGTGAAATTAACCAAAATGCTTGAATTGAAAATTCAAACCAACCTTATATTGAGAGGAACTGCACCAGTTTTGTTTTTTGTAAACACACAATTAGGGATCGGTTTGAGTTCTGCTCCTTGTAAAATGGTGATCCCAGGTGGGAAGAAGTACACACACCTCCAAATTGTGCAAACAGGCTGATGTTCAAATTCAAAATGTGTCTTATAGAGAAGCCCTGGCATCGTTTTTAGCAAAGAGGAGTAGGAAAATGCACAAGCAGTGTCACAGCTGGTTTATAAAGCAAAATATTATATATTTGCAGCATAACTCAAAAACCAATTTTGTGTTTTAAGAACTTTTATGTCATTAAAGACAGCTGCATCTGTACTCCATTTCTCTCCTGAAATGTATCATGACTGTTTCCTTCTCTACATAAAGGGTAAAACTAATGGTGAAGGTGCATAAACCTTTTTTTACAGGTGCAAAACTCTCCATGATTCAGCCATGTTCGATCACAGAGTTTCATGAGACCATAGGGCAGTCTTAGTGTTTGAAGGAGGACTTCAAACCGTCAAATCGTTTATCAAAGACTACAAGTTTAGTTCAAACATAGAAAAGTCAAACAATGGGTGTGTTTCCTTTCATCAATATTTCTGAAAGGTGTGTTTTCCTAAGTACATACACAGTAAAAACCACTCTGGTCTCTGTCAACATGTATAGGGCTTTAAACTAACAACACCTGCCCTCGTTCTGTCATTCTGACAACATATTAGCCTGCTTTATGTTTGCTGATACATATCCTCCCTGCATGAATGACGAGCACAGTACATTCCTACAATACCAAGTTTTACTAATCTGGACCTTATCACCAAAAATGTTTTCAACAGAACAAGCAAGAACTGGACGTACTCTGTTTTTCTAAAACCATACAGGCTTTTCCAGACATTGTTGAACCCCAAAAAGTTATATTAACTTAGCTTTTCCAAAAAATTTATTTATTGGATTTTTTTCAAGTTTTTATGACGCAAGTGGAAACTATTTTAAAGCAGTTCATGTAAATCGATTTTCTTCTGTCTCTCAGTCTTTATAAAAGCTGTGTTTAAGTTTCTATGAGTACATTTCAAGTAATATTTACAAGAGTGCTATAAGTTTTATTTTCTTCTTAGAAGACTTTGCTGGGTTCGAAGGCCCCACCCTGACTATTCTACATAATCTAATTTGATGACAAATGTGTTCAAACAAACTCCTCCAGTATCATTATGGATGTGCGCGGCGACTTTATGCTCTTTGCTTTCCTGAATCATTAATGAAGATGCATGTTGACTCATGCTGAATGACAACATGTTGGTCAGTGGTTGGAAATGAGGAAGGAGAAGTGAGGTTTCAGGAAATGGTAGCATACTCACTTTTTTTATCAGTGACCACTGAGTGAAACAAGGGATGACTTTAACATTCTAGTCTGTTATTGGGAAAGCATATAAATAATTTCTTATACATTCAGTGATTAAGGTGTAAGTCTAAACCTGATTAGCAGCAGTGTTTGAAAGGGAAATCCCTGAATATCTATTGGAAAAGCTGCACGTTAGCTCAGAATGTAGCAGCAACATGACGTGAGGCTTATTTGCATGTGCATGAATAATGCTTCCCTCCTCTGTGAATCAACACAAGGCATCCATGTACACCAGAGAGCAGAACTGCAGCTTTGTTCACTGTCAAAGAAATAAAAATAGCAGGGAGCAAAAAAATATAGCTGCAAACTGAAGCTCTCTAGGCCAAGAACAGGCAGCTCAAGTAAGGCACGCAGCACACAGGTACATGGAGGCCTTACCTTCCCACAAAGCAATACTGATCAGGAGTCAACAAAAAGGTTATGCAGAAATTACTCATTTCGCTTTTATTTTACAACTAACGTCATTCAAACGCAAGAGACTGTAAGCATGGATTAGGTGACATAAGGATAAGGACATAAGAAACACTGATCCAGACATGCAGCAACAAAACACTACAAAAAAACAACATCGTCTACTAAAACAAAGGAATTCCCGTAAGTGGACCTGAATGTCCCACAGCCGCCCACACACCCAGGTCCAGCTGGCCACTTTATGATCTGTGTGCACATTTTATGATCACCAATCTCCTTTTCCAAAAGGTTCAAACAAAATGACAGAGAAACAGCACTGCCTGTTTGTACAAGCTGCTCCCACACAGATTTATACTGATGGGTTTCCCACCATCGGCTGGGAAGTTCTGAGTAGAAAGAGGGAGAGTTGTTCTCTCTTATGCAACAAAATGTCTATTACTTTCATTTACAGCAGCCGTCCAGCAGACAACAGCAAACAGTAATGGCTTCGTAATGACATTAAACACAGCGCCACCTGCTTCAGTGGAAAATGCAACTGCGTCACTGACTGATGCTGTTAAGATTATGAACCGTCATGTAATCGTTAGTAAATACAAAACAGAAACATGCATTAATGTAATTTAATTTTTGAAGATATAACACAACCATAAAGAACCATAAAATTTAACATTGAGCAGTCTTGATCTTATTGACAGGCAGGCTCTTTAACATCAATAGTAACTAGTGGCTTTAGCATCTTGTTGTCTGCTTTCAGGGTTACCTTGGTTGAATGTATCGTGGGTGTCATGACAGCAATTTTGAACATCCTCCACTTGTAGGCTATTTTCCATTTCAAATTCTTCTAAGGCCTTTTTAAATGCACACACTGATTCTATGTCTGCATGAAGGTTTCAGACATAAAACATAGTGTCAACTGCTGTGACAAACATTAATCCAGTTTTCTATTAGGGTGCATTCACACCAGTCCTGTTAGGTCCGCTTCAATTGAACTCTAGTTCATTTGGGTAGAAAGTCCGATTCGTTTGGGCAGGTGTGAATGCTCAATCGTTCAAAAAAGCAAACTCTGGTCTGCCTGAAATCCTAGGTCTCTGTTCGGTTAAAGTGAATTCTGGTGCGGTTTGAATGCAAATGTGAACCCAAAGCGGACCAGAGACCACTCCAGAAGCAGGAAGTGGACTACAGCGTAAGGCATTCTGGGTAAATACAACAAAAAATAAACAAGTGACTATCACTAGCGGGACAAATGGAAAATAGCTTTAACAAATAACAACAAAAAAAATCGTACAACTTTTAAAATCCAACCACATTCGTCTTTACATCTTGTGAACAAGAAAGTTGTGCGCAGTATCTTCTTCAGAGGTTTTAATGCCATTTCCTTCAGTGCTTCTTGGTGCAGCGCCACCACAGGCGAAGAGGGAAACAAGTTTTTCAAAGGGTTTGGTTTGTTTGACACAGTGCAGTGTGAAAGCAAACCACCACAACTGAATTTCTAATAATTGTTGCAAATTTATTCCCCAATCGAACTGAGTCTACTAGACTATCAGGTGTGAAAACACCCTTAATTTATCTAAAAACGTATCCTATGTTTTTATGTATTTGTGTAATATAGTCTTTTCAGTCACTTCACACATACCCAATGCCCTGTGTCAATCCGCACTAACAGAACTGGATCTACAGTTCTCCTGATCTACACTGTCAGGTGTCTGCTCAGAGCACACAACCAAGTTCGACACCCTCTCTCTCCTATCAGAGTATTGATGGGCTACATATGGCAGCTGTAACAACTGAAACACAGCTCTTAAGAGCTGAGCTGATGACCACACCAAAGCCACTGGGGAACTTCAGAAGCTGCGACTGCAAATTAAACAGTTGAACAGCTTTGCATATTAAGAGGGAGGTGAGACGATTCAGTCAGGCTCCAGCTGGTACAGGTGATATCCGAAGAATTAGGGCAGGTCTGACCAGTTCTAGCGCTGTGTAATGCAAATGTTATAAATGTGAGACCTTAATTTGCAGAGGAGGACTGAAGTTCCTGTCTGGGAGGCCCGTAGTGAGATAAAGATTCAGAAGAAACTTTAAGCCCACCTCTTATTTGTTATTTTTTTAAACAGAATTAGAACTTTATCGTATATGAATAAACAATTCAACTCCCTTTCCAAATATAATGAATATTTTATTAATTAAAATGCAGTATCATAGCATTCCTTTAGCCAGTTCTGCTTGGACTGTTGATTTGTTGAATTAACTGATAATTGGACAGCAAAAGGTTTGTCTTTTTACATAATTTGTACTGGGTTATGCTAAAGCAATGCCACTTGAGGAGATTGGGTAGAAAATATTTCTAGGCAAAGATATATATTTTTTTATCTTACATGAAAAATGTGTAGACTTTGGCTTAATTACTGCTCTGACTGTGCTGTTCTTTAGCAAATCATCTTATTAGAGTCTGTATACTCCAGTTAATGATTTACTAAATTAGTTGGAAATTATTTGAATAATTGATTCATCCCAATTAATCATTTCCGCCCACTTCGTTGTATTTTTTCATCAAGTGGACTTTTTATGTCTTCAGAAAAGCAGTTTCTCTTCATTTGGAGACACATGATTGACATTCAGCCTTTGTTTCACCTCTTGTCTCCAAGTAGAGCAAACAAACACTCACGAGACCAGATATCAAGAGCATAGATAAACACAAACAAAGTCCATAAAGTGTGTGTTCCCTTAAGAAAATGTAACTTCATACAGAACATACCTTCCTACACACCACTGCTGCAAGAGTGAAGCATAATCATATCAGCGAGTTGGGTCATCTGTCAGATAGAATACATTAGGGAAATTGTCTTTGAGAAATGACACAGTTATCACGACGGGATGACAGCAACACTGTAGGCATGGTGTCTAATCCGGTATCTGCGGTCAGCTAAACGTTGTGCCACTGACCTTGACACCCATTTCCTCTTGAAAACTGACAGCACATCGTGACATTTCCTCATCTCCCACATAAAGAGAAACCATCACAGAGAGAGATCATTTCCCCCGACAAAGTCAATGGGTTTTGGTAACTGAGTCAACTTAATGAAAACCAATGATTTGTGTTCAGAGAAAACCAGAATTCAAAGCTGTTATTGTTTTTCCTTTTAATGCAGCAGCAGCTACTAAGAAGCCAAGTGTCAATTGTTTCTGTAGGAAGAAAAATTAAGTGTTGCAATAAGATCTGGATTTCAGATAGCATATCTAAAACTAATGTCAAATGAGATATTTTGCATTATTAAATTTATCCATATCGGTATTAAAAATGTGGTTTTTTTCCCAGCGCATGCTTACAGCAATCCTTCCTCTTGATGAGAATTTGGCAGGAGTCGACAGCAGACTGCATCGAGTCATTAACCCCACTGAACTATAAAGCTTTATTTTCAAATGAGGATTCCTGGATATGCACTAGCTAAAAATAATGTTTTTCTCTGCTTTTACTGCATATACTATTAGCTGTGTCTGCATGTTTAAATAGATTTTTCTAAGAGAAATTATAAACCAGATGTGAGAAGGTTGATGTCGCATCATAATGGATAAAACATCAACACATTACATATAATGAAACATCAAATCCACACTGAAGCAGAAAATGACTCAAATTAGGGCTGTAACTATTGATAATTTTAGTAATCAATTATTCTATCAATCTATTAATCTGCCAAGTAAAAAAATTCCAGATTTTCCCATTGACCACTTAAGCCTTTTTATATGAAAATAAACAAATAATTCAATTATTTTTTTAAATAAGAAAATAAAAATTATATTGCCTAAAATGTACTAACATAGCATTCCTTTAGTGAATTTGAACTGGGTGAAGCTAAACCTATGCCACTTGAGTTTTGGGTAGAACATATTTAAAGACGAAGGCGACAAAGGCATTTATCTAAAATCCAAATGCATAAACATTTTGTACAGTTTTGACTTAATTACTTTTACTTTTTCTTCAGCAAATGATCTATTTTTCTGCATACTCCAGTAAACCATCTAAATTAGTTGATGATTATTTCTATCATTGATTCATCACATTAATCATTTCAGTCCTAGCTGAAATGTCTCATTTTTTACCACCAGGATTTCCGATTAGCCTTTGAGTCGCAGATTAGCATTAGCATCTGATTAGCATCTCAAAAGCTCAAATAATATCTGAACTACAACCCCAACAGAGGCATTCAAAAAGACACTTCATGGATCCAGAGAGAGACGGATGTATTTCAAATCATCTCTTCCATCCATCATAATAGGCAAAGACCATATCCCCTACTCCAACATCTCTCTGCCCGGATTTCCAAAAATACAGACGGACAAAGATTTAAAGAGGAGCTGAAAAAGCAAATGAGATGTATTAAGGTTGTGCGTGCTAACGCTGCAGTTTTTATACTTAACGCGTTTGTTGGTGAGGTATTATCTTTAAAGAGCTCTCATAGAAGGATCATATAAATGCGGTACCAGCGAATCTGCTCTGCAAGAACACCTTGCAAATCGTCTATTTTGAATGAAAGGCAGCATGCACATGATCTGCACCAACAACCTGACGAAGAAGGATGGTTCTGTTCTGGGGACGACTGTAAAACCTCAAGGCAACGGTGCAAGGAACAATTTAACACAATAATTACGGAGAACCCTCTTCATGAGAAAAAACAGAGAGTCTTCAGCTGGAAGCTTCTTCAATTTTGCTGTAATACAGACTGCTACAGGAGAACCGTCCTGCCCACAGCCATCACCATTTACAACCCCTCTGAAGAATCTCAAATATATGACTTCCAACAACATTTAATTTCCCTTTGGAATCAATAAAGTATTTTTGAATTTAATCAACTATGAGCCTAGCTTTAGCAGTTCTTATCAACAATTAATGCCGTTCAGGACATGTTGTAAATCATCGTCTCTACTGCCAATCAGGAACTTTTAGGATGAAAAAAGTATTTCTGAATTGACTTTCTGCTATAAACCTGAACAGAGATGGACATCATACTGCACTTCTCAAACGTACCTGTAATCTCTTAGACACATTGTGCGTTCTGATAGGTTCATAAGTTTACATTTTTTATCATTGTACTGACATAGTATGACATCACTTTGTTGGAAACAATGCTCCCCTGTTCAGATAAACTCATCCCAGCAGATGAGTACTTAACAGTAGCCCATTTGTCCTTACCCTGCAGTAGCTTAAGGCCGCATTTTTCAAAAACATCTTTCACAATCTTTAAACGATCCAACTTTCTATTTGTCGATGCTTTTGTGAGGTCATTCTGACAGAAAAACTGACAGACCTTGGCAATAGGTCAGCACAACAGAATGTTTGGCAAAGAGCAGTGGAGAATGTGATCAGTCATAAAAAACTTTAATACCGCTGGATGCAATGTTTACTGAACAAACTTCAATGTATTTTTTTTTTCCTATGACAAACCAACACAATCTAGGACATAGTTGTGTGCAGACCACCTTCTTCTACACCATGTAGGTGTTGTGTTGACCTACATGGCTTATGGCAAACTGGAAACAAGAGTTTTTACAGCTTTCTTGCAAATATTGATTATTTTGTCACTTTCAATTTAAATAATCACTAGAACTGTATTATTTCCCTCACTTTATAATACTGTGATAACAACTCTCCTGGAACCAGTTTCACTTTAGCTCCAATTTTCAAGCAATTCAAATAAACATCAACACTACTGTATTTATGCATTATATTTTTACACTTCTATATTTGTATTTAGTATCTGTATTCTGTGAGTATGAGAAACCTCAGTATCCTTACTTATGCACATAAACTAGGCAATTAAAGTTCATTCTTATACCAGCTTCTAAAGCAAACTGGTTTATTATAATTTTTCTTTGGCAAGTTAAATACACTTTAAAATTTGTCAAATATGGAGAGATTTTTTTTTAAACCAAATGTAGATTCTTAAAAATAATTACAGGTATTTGGTTCAGAAAAGTTCAGAAATTGAGTTTCAACATATTATTTATCCCCTATACCAGTTTTAAACCCACACATGGGTTCAGTAAAAAAATAAACAAAATAAAATAAATCTGAATGCCAAGAAAACTGTTGCCATTCAGTAATTAGTTACTAACACCAGGGTTTTTTAAAATCTATATCTTTCTTCTGACAGTCTATTTTTCAAGTACATTCTGAAGCATTCAATTAAGCAACAACAAAAAAAACTAAATAGCGAAAAAATCAATTTAGAGGTAAACAGTGTCTTAAAAAAAGATCAAGTTGATCACATACATGCCCGGTAAAACCAAAGGCTGTACATTTGTAATAAGGCCGCATTTTTCAAAAACATTTTTCAAAGACCATAAGAATCACTTTATTCTTAAGAAATAGATTTTTATTCCTTAAAAAGACAGAATTTAAGCAAACATTTCCAGACTGAGTAGGAACCCTGTCAACAATACATCAACCAACAAGTATTGAACAAAATTGAAACCTCAGAAAAATGCTTTTTTTTCTAGAGCCAAATCAAAGGGCAGCTGTAAATAATATTTTAAATGAGAAATTTTAACTGCTGGTACTTCAGTTCAAAAGGTAGAAACAGGAAATATGACTTATGTTGCTATTATTTCAAAGTATTTTCTGACAAACGTAGCACGCACAACTCCTCCAATCCAACTGATGTAAATAACATACAAAGCCAAGAATGAGTCTGGATTCATTCACGACAGAAAGAAGGTCACCAAAGGCAACTATTTTTATTGCAGGAGGAAAACAATCTACCACATGTCTGACAGGATTAACATCATCTACACCTAAGGCCTTGTAAATAAATATTAAAATCTGTTTTTTTAAGAACCATTCAGCGTTAAAAAAACTCCACACAGAAAATTTTAATCCAAAGCAGAAGACAAAACTGCTTTACTTCTATCAACACATTCAATATGGCAGAAGATCTGCAGAAATTTCTGTTTTAGCAAACAATATAGCAAGCAATCTTTAAATAGTGCTTCAAAGGAAGAGTAACAATAATTTAACAACATAAATCTGTTGTTCTAAGACAGTTAGCTTTGTTTTCTGAGCAGATTACTTTTGATCTGGACATTCAGTAATGTGGACAAGTACTGGCCTAATTACAAATTTAATTTGTTTTCTGTTATGCATCACACCTAAATGTTCTTGATAATTAAACAAGAATTATATTAGAAAAAATATATGTTGAGTAAATGCAAACAGTGCTTTCCAAATTATGATTTTGTTCCTTAAGGGGAAAAGCAAGCAAAACTGGCTGCCCTTGTTGAATCTTTAATTAACTGAGGTTAACCACATTTTTGTGTTTCACTTTCACTGTCCAAACCAGGTCTGACTACTGCTAGATTAAAGTAGGACCGGTCAAACAAAATGAAGTAGGCAAATTATCTAATGGTGAAAAAAAAGCAACACCTCATGTTGTGATCTAAATAAGTTCAAGGATAGATAAACAAATTAATTAATAACTATTAGTCTAGAAAGATGCAGTCTGAGGGTGTTTTCAAACCTAACAGTCTGGTAGTATCAGTTGAATTGGGGACCAAAATTGCAACATTTGTTACTTTTTCAGCTACTGTGACTCGTTTTCTCACTGCATCATGTCAAACAAACCGAACCAAAACTGTTCACCTCCTCGCCTGTGGTGGCGCTGCAGCAAGGACCACTGAAGGAAACAACATGGAAGCCTCTGAACAAAATGAGTTTAAAACCTGATCCACAAAATGTAAATAAAAATGTAGTGCCATCACATTTTATCCGTTGTAGGATTTTGATTCTCTTTGGCAAAAGACCACAAGCCATTTCTTCCGCTATCACTAGACATGCATGTTTATTTAGGTTGTATTTACCCAGAATGCCCTGCACTATAGTCTGCTTCCTGATTTTGGAGTAGTTTCTGGTCTGCTTAGAATTCACATAAACATTCAAACCATGCCAGAGTTCACCTAGGTTTGTATGAGGACCAGAGTTTGATTTTTTGGTCTACATCAGAGTTTGATTGCGCATTCACATGTCCCCAAACAAACCAGACTTTCTAGGCAAACAAACTAGAATTTGATTAAAGCGGACCATACAGGGATGGTGTAAACGCACCCTTAAAGTGCATTTGAAAACATGGTATTTTAACCACTACTGTGTCTTTGTATCTTCCAAACACAGTCTGGAAGCTGATGGAAGACTCAACAGTGCAGCTTTAACGAGCAAGCACGAGATCTTAACTGCTATTTGTATGGGTTTTGCAAGCTTATAGCCTCAGAAATGGGCAACTAACACATCTAGGAGATCACTAAAGAACCAATAATGCCATAAATGTTGCTCTTTACCAGTAAATCCTAAAGGAGAATGTCCAACCATCAGTTTACCACCTTAACTTTAAGCAAACTTGAGTTATGAAATCCACTTCTGAATGGCTTCAGGAAAAAAAAACTACTTTAATAATTTGGAGTCAAGGCATCAAACATGGCCTTCGGTTTCTTTCCGTCATTGTTTTGCATATAGACAATTCGGTGCCATCCATTTGCTCTGTGTGTTGTATCAATTACGCCACGCCAATGAGATATAGATTTTCCACATAATGCGCTACTCATTCTCATAAATGCCCCGAATGCTTTCTGAACATCAGGGCATCACGCTTAAGCCCCCCTCCTTCACCAGGACCTTAGAACAAAAGAGATGTTAATTCCCATTCATGCGATCGCCCTCTCAACTGAGCATGAGCTGCGGGGCCATTATTCTAAAGTGGTTCACTCCTTCACTTGTACAAGACGACATGACTTACAATCAGTCTACACTAAGCTTTCATGTACAAGCCACATGAAACATTTATCAAAGTGTGTTGACCAAGCAACTGAAGCCTACTTTTCATATGTAGAAGCCTCTAGAGCAAGAATACAAAGCTGCTGAACACAGTTAAAACATTTCAGAAGAATCTACAAACAGGACATTTGATTAGCAAAGATCTTTAGTGTAATATACAAAGTTTAGAAATTATCCCGTTTTCGGTGGTGGGGGTAGGGGGAATCAACATAATTCAGGACCGACAGGGAAATGTCTGTCAGATATGATTTGTCCCCACCTACGCAGTTCAGTGATTACCGGTAGGTCTGATCAGCCAAGTGACTGGTAGCGCTTTGTGGGTGTATGGAGGCTTTAACAAATAAAAAGCATAGTCTGTTGCTGCTTCAAAGGAAGGAGGAGTCACTCTGTGCTTTAATTTCTACTGCAAGGAAATATTAAGTCTGACCATCCTTGGTCCATAAAGGTCAAAAGAGCAATTAATCTGAGATGATAATTGGGTTTAAAATGCCAGTAAGGTTTTCAACCACCAAAACTGATTTTCTGGACTCAATTCAAGCTACTTCATTAATCTTTAAGATAAATTATTAAAGTTTCATCAAAGAGTTATTTAAAATGGGTTCAGCTGTGGGCAAGAAGGATTTCTTGTAGCAGTTGGTTGCGGCAGCTCTAAAGAAGCCTCTGACTGAAAACGCCCCATTGTGTCAGAGTTTTAAGAAGAAGTTGATCAGGGTTGCCCATTGTGTTCTTTTTAGATAAGGCATCCCTCTTTACACAATCATCTCGAGATGTTCCAGCACATCTTCAGGTTTTTTTTGGTTCACCAACTCTCTCTCCACACCAGACTGCACACTGGTGTGTTCAAGATCTGTCTGGTTTTGTGTCAGCTTTCAATTTATGTAAGTTTTGAAAATGTTTTCACATCTCCAAGAGTTCAGCCTAGAAAATACACAAGAAGGCTTCTAGTTTAATTTCGTTAACTGCCAAGATCAACATACTAAAGACAGGTTTTAAAATGTTAACTAATCTTGTCCTTTAAAAAGACACAATTGCCATGATCAACACCCATCATTTTAGCTTGCCCACTCATCTTGCATCCACTGACCCCAAACCTGGCCAGAGCAAGCCTATCATAGAAATACCACAGGTTGCCAAAACCTTTCCTTTTGTGCTTTTATTAATTTCATTTATGCTTAAAGTCAAATAAAAGAGTTCAGAGGGTTGTAGAGTGGACCCCAGCCTATTCATTGTTCAGTATTTGTGAATTTGTCGATTTATTGACCACATATCAATTATTTGAAAGAAAATGCAGCTGAAATACCTCGGTGCAATGCTACGTGACACGCTATTACCTGGAATTTCCAAAGTAGCCAATCCAGGACCACCATACATTTTCCTTGGCTTTGATTGGCCAAGAACAGAAATAAGGAAAACAATGAAAGTTAATTTCTGCAGCACTGGTAAGATAGTTTTCACTCTGCATTTTAATGCATGTTAAGGTATATTTGGTGTGTAAACTACTAATACAGGTGGTTATAAGTGTTTTTGAGCAGATCTCAAGTACTCCTACATTTCAGCTACTCAAGGCGGTTTTGGTCACTTACCCCTAAAAATAAAACGGAGATTACCCAGTACTGCTCCGTTTTATTTTTGCTGCACTTCTCCAGACCTGGAAAGTCACTCAAATCAAATTTAAAGTGTGGAAGATAATGTTTTATGTCAAATTGAGGTAAAGATTTGTTTTGTTTCCTATGATTGCTTGTTTGAAATGTATAAACTACTTATGTACTGTCCTGTAAAAGAAAAAAAAAAAAAAGTAATTTCAACAAACATGGTAAATAAAACAGTAAAGGGTTTTGTGAATCAACAAAAAGAATGAATCACTGATCTTTTTAAATGAATACATAAGGAATAATTAGTCTGAGTTCTGCCAGAAACCCAGAGGTGATAAAGAGAGGCCAAAGAAGAGCCTGAGTGGGCTGCAGACACATCACAAGGTCTGGTTAAATGTATGTATGCAAGGAGATTAAGATCCATGTTACACTGCTTCCAAAGCAAACACCATTACCAATATGATCAAAGACTGGGAGATGCAACACCTGACTGGAAAACAAGTGTGCGATGCCTGCGTGCTCAGTGATCGCTTTGATCTTCGTTCACAGGTCTGACAGACCACCCACTCTTGCAAAATACACTGAAATCTTCTTTCTGCTAGCTTCATGCCATGTGCTCCACTGCAGTGTGGATCGTTTGAACGATAGGGGGGAAAAGTTCCAACTTCATTGAGAACGGGGTCAAAATACAACTCATTGTCCAACAGAGTTTCTAATACAAACTAGCTTTACCTGGATTAAACTTGGCACAACGACAGCAGATTTAGGCATGTTCAGAAAGTTTATAATTTGTTTAGTTATTTATTCTTAGGGTGTTTTCACACCTGATAATCTGGTAGACTTGGTTCCGGTATTGGCGACCCGTTTGTTTGCACCATTTCTTACATCTTAAGCTGGTGCAGGTCACTTTCACGCTGCATGTCAAATGAACCAAACCAGGTGAAAAACCTGCTTACCTCCTCACCTGTGGAGGCGCTACACCAAGAACCACTGAATGAAACGACAGGAAAATTTCAGAAGAAGACATGAGAACAACTTCATTTTTTGAAAAATGTAAACATAGCAGCATCAGATTTTAGCAGTTGTACGACTTCTTTTTTGGTCCACATCAGAGTTTGATTGCACATTCACACCACCAAAAAAAGAGAAAAAAAAACGTACTTCCTAAACAAACAAACTGGAGTTTGATTAAAGCAGACTAAATAGGGCTCGAGTGAATGCTCCCATAACATCTGCCAGGTGACATTACAAAGCCATTAGCTTTCATGCTAAAATAAAAAATGTGCATGCTTAGGAAAGGGTTTCTGATGTGACGTAATGTTTGCCAGGCTTGGGTCGGGTCCTCCTCCTGTCAAGCAAGCGTCTTAACACCGATTAGGCTCAGTTGTATTACACATGAATGAATGACTTACATTTTCCATCCAACTCACTGAAAGCTGAGCTACGCCCTACAACTGGCATCGATAGCATGCCCACAGGAGACGAAGCATGAGAAGCCTGTGTAGGCTCATACTCCCACCACTTTGCGTTTAATTAGGAAAACAGGATGCAATTCTTGGTTGAGTTTCAAGTTAAAGTTGAAGAACCATCCAGTGATAAACACTGAGGACTTTAAGTGCATTCACCTTCTTGCTTAATCATTGACATTAAACATTCAGAGCATAGTGCACACAGTTGACAGAAACCATTTAGCACTGATTGAGTTATCCGATATTTACAAAGCACCACTGTTCTGCTACTCCAGCTAACATGATAACATGATTTAACTTCAACTTTTTAACAATCCATGGAGTTGCACTTCTATAACTTCACTCTGATTGCATATTAATATGTCAAAGCAAGAAAGAGAAGTTAAATGTTAACTTGCATTGATGATTTGATTAAGAAATCAAAGCAAATGTTAGTTGATTGTGTCTGATGTTCACACATTATTTAGGTCAACAAGGTCAGGGTAAAGATAAAGTTTTACTTCAAACAAAGCTATTCAGAACAACTTAAATCTCCAATATTTGCTTTTCTATCTCACCTGGCTAGAGGTCATTCTGTTATGTCTAATAGCATCATAAACAAGGTATCTGTCAGAGCAGCTAAGCAACGTCTAACATTCAACATCACGCGTTTGTGTTGTGAAAAAATACCATGTGACCTTATCTTGTAAGAACACAATCCTCATCATAGTTGTATTTCACCTCTTCCGTTCAGAAATGTATCGTATCTGCTCATCAAATATCAGTAAAGATTTCGCAATCGCTCTTTAAAACTGGACTGTTGCATCTTTGATCAACTTCCAGACTTTGCTTGAAAAATACAAAAGAAGAAAGGGTGGTTCAAAAACCATTTTTTCCAGCCGCACATTAAGACTCCAGTAAGCGTTACGAGTTGCAGATCCCTGGTGTGTCATCAATGCAACATCATTTCCTTTCCTTGGCAGTAAGGAAGTAACGATACATGCATTCAAACTGAATCATTTGCGCTCAACCAATCCAGCGTTGCTCTAAATCTAAACATGAACAGAACTGCAGTGTGTGACGAAGTTCCACTACTCAGTTTTTAAAAGGCGGGTCATGAAGCAACACAATTACCATGCATATCAAGCAACTAAAGTTCATTTAAAAAGTGCTTTTGGTCCCTTTTATTTTTCTGTCTTGGTGCACTTAAATGTTTCTTATGGAAATTTTAAAATCATTTAAAGATACCTTGAGTAAATAAAAAGACATTTCAGCAAACCAGGTGTTATGTCAAAAAGTTATACCTCCTAAATCTAAAATGCGCTTGTTGCAACTACTGCCATCAAGCATTTATAATCTTAATTTTAAGAAAATCACTTTGAAGATACTTTGCAGAAGTGTTTTAATTCAGTCACACTTGAAGATTTTTGATTATGAAAGGCCTGTGTAAAGTCACGCTACAACACCTCATTCAGAGTTTATGTTTCGACTTTGACTAGGCCACTCTAAATCCTTTATTCTGCTTTTGAGCCATGAAAGGGAGGCATTTGCTTGCATTATTAAAATGTGCTAGAGAGCAGAATTTGTATTTAAGAGCGACAGAAAACACTTTTAATCAGGACTGTTTTTAAGACTTGCTGCTTCTTTAAAATTGGTGATTTTTTGTATCAGCAATGATACGTAGCCCTTTGGAATAATGTGACATTTGCCTCAAGCTAAAGTCTGTCTGCATAAGAAGCACCTTTGGCTCAGAATAGAATTCTTTTGACATTTCACAAAAAAGAAACAAAAATGTGAATAGACCATATAGCTGAAATGAGCAAAACAAAACCGTTTATACACCCAACAAAAGAGCTTTGATCATCTAAAATTAAAGTTACAGTTCATATGATTCAACCAGTCTCAAGATCTTTAACACAATTACGAACATAGAAAGCTATAGAAAGCTACTGCTTTCTATATGCTGAAACCATTCAATTATTCATCAGAGAGCTTTGTTGCTCTCCATGTTTCCCTCTTAGCAATTTGTAAGCATTCTGCTCTCCGCTGTGTGCAACCAAACACCACAGTCGCTCTGGTCACTTCAAGATATTCACCCAACAGCAAACAAAAACTGGCTGAATGATCAGGTACATTCAGCCACCCGATCATGAAAATATTTGGTGTGAAATGAAATTAGTTACTTAGATAATTAGGAACCTGACAAAAAAAACGTAGAATCAGCATTAGTCATCGATCTCATTTGTATTCAGCCATCTGTCCGTCTCCTGCTAGTGACTTCGATCTATGTGCTTGTATTTTTCAGCAAAAACAAACCTGGAACACGAGCAGATCGAACGCAAACTGAGACCAGAGAGAACAGCATGCAAATCCGCCTCGGTACCGTCGAAGCACCTCACCTGTGTAGCCCGCGATCCAGCCCCACGAAGACACCATGGCCAGCAGCCATTTGAACATGACTCCTTCGATGTGCCAGAAAGCGGAGCTGTCCCATATTCTCAGCGGCTGGAGGAGCAGCAGGTACAAGCAGTAGGACGGGATGGCCACACAGTTGTTGAAGAACATGAAGGTGAAACGCATCACAGACTTGAGGAGAACCCAGCTCAGTTTGCCGGCACCGTCCATCAGCTGTGCCATTCTGAAACGCACCGTCTGCAAACAAACAAAGCCGCCGTTGGAGACTCGTGCTGTTTGACCTACAATAAAAAAATGTTCTGCTTATAGACAGAAGATGTGCACAAAAACAATGGATAGAAATAAAGAATATAACAGTCAGCTTAACTGTCACATCTGGACGATAAATTGTCTAAAAAATTATTGTGATAATCAATAATTTATCAAAGACTAATATGAAATGAAGTGGCATAATAATGCAAGTTCACCTTCTCAAATATTAATATACTTTGAAGACATTTTACATATCCAGAATAAAACACAGCAAAAAAACAAAAAATGAAAAGGAAATTAAAACCACACAAAACCGAAACCATAAATAAAATGGATTATGAAGACTTTGTAAACAGAATTGCCTTTCAAAAAATAGTAATATTTACAAAGCATCTTAGCAGGGAATTCCCGATCCAATATCAATATCAGAAATCGATCCAATATCAGCCAAAAAACGAGTATCAGATTATATCAGCCAGCCTCTAAAATCTCTGATACAATCTATTGTTATTGATTTTTGTTCTCTATTTGAGTAATATTTGATCAAGTCCAAACATTACGAACTACAAATATAAGTAATAAAAGTGTAGTTTGTACTGATATTGTACCAGGTGAATATCAGTGTTAGGCAACACTCAAAGCTGCAATATCGATATTGTATCAAAAGTGAAAAGGTTGCATGAGACACTCCTGGTGAAAAAGATCTCTATTTTCCAGAGTTATTCTCTGGAAAATAGATAAAGCTTTGCCAACAGCAGGATCTGCTCCTGTTCCTTTACTTCCCAAATTAAACAAGTATATACAAGCAGCAGGTAATCACAGTGAATAGCTGTCAGACAGCAGAGCGTCAACATTTATATCAAATAGATGACACAGTAAAATGACCAGCATGGCGAGAAGCCGTGACAAATCACAGGATGAGGATGTAAATAAAGTGCGATCAGACATTTTGATGCTGTGTGACAGTTAATTTAATGTTGCTTAGTTTCATCATCATCCAGTCTAGATTCAATTATCAGTAAACTCCTAACAATTTACTGGGAGCGAATTTGTTTGATTTGTCTTATTTTGTTTTCTGTATCAACCAATCACAGTCACTAGAAGACCGAGAAGTGTGAGAATCTAGGCTCGGTTTTCTACACAGAATGGAAACTATTTCCAAGAAATTCTGCTATTAAATCCCATTTTAAATCACTTTCTTCTTTTCACTATTTTTTTTTTATTTCTCTGTTATATGCTTCAGAATGATCAGTCTCCATCTATCTCAAAGATAGTCGCATAGCTGTTATGTAGCTATTTTTTAAAAACAGAAATACAGCTCCCTTCACAACCATTTCCTCCCTGATACAGATAAGCAAAAAGCCTTAAAATAAACAACTTTTCTATGCATTAACTGAAAAATCCAGCCTTTAAGTACATTTACTCATATAAAGAGGAGAAAAAGCCACATCTTCCCCAAAAAAGACCAAAATAAATTTTGACGGCCATAATAATTCCAGTAAATTGCATAAAACCAAACGATTCTGTAAGTTTTAACACAAGTTTCTGTTTCACTGAAGTAAAGTAAATGATTTGATAGAGAGGCCAATTTTTCTTCAAACCTGTACAAACAAGAGAACACCACAGAGATATGGCATGTTCATGTTCCATCAATGCTCACCTAAACAGGTTTCTTCAGCTTTACTAGAACTTTAACTGTAACTGTGCTTTGGTCAAATCAGATTGAGATTTTCAGAAAGACTTTCAGGTGAGTTTATTAAAAATAAAATGCTTACTTTTAGGTATGGTGGAGGATGTGTGATACTGTGTGTCTGTCGCTATCTGCTGGCATCGTCAAGAATAAACAACTTGTCTGCTATATTTCTAATTTAAAAAAACCCTCAAATACCAGTTCCATGTTGTGATTAGATTTCATTTCCTCCAAAAACCCATTACTCTGCTCTGAAACACTTATGTTTTCTAATAACAGTAATAAACATAAAATCATTTTTGCGTCAGAATTTAGTTTTTGCTTATTTTTTACTTCATTTCAGAACCGCTTAAGATTTTTCTGCCAATTCTTGAACATCAAACTCTAAATAAATTATTATAAAACGACATTTGTGATTTTCTCACTGATGTTTTCAGACTTTTTAAGGCCGGTTTATGTTTTATAATGTTCAGTCCTACAACACAGTTTAAAATGACATTCCTGCACAGAATGTATTTTTTGAGGAGAGTGTGTTCACATACTGTACAAAGCGGAATGTCTTTCTGCTTCGAAGCAAATAATGATGTCACTGTTTTTAAACTGTGGGAAAATGATAATATACAGTAACGAACGTGACATTTTGGTTGAATAAAACAACTATTAGAAGTCAATCACTACAGAATGTTGAAAATTTCATGGTAGCATCTATAAAAACAAAATAATAACTGTCCCAGGATTGGAGAGTTTGAAATACTGAAGCTGATTTAATTTCTAACACACATGACCTTTGTATAGATTCAAAGTTATTTTACTGATCCATCTGATTAACTATGTTTCGTTGAGGGCTGCACAATATCTGAAACTGCAATCATCATTTCCATGTCAATGTGTTTGTAAATGCAACAGATTGTAACATTTGGTAGGACATTAGTCCCATGAATTCAAGTCATGCAAACAATTACGTTTTTTGGTATGCTGAATAAGCTTGCCAGTATATCCACGTCTATGCAGTTACTTGATGTAAACATACGCTTAGTGGCTATGATGCTGAAGTTCACAGTAACTGGTGGAAAACTTAAGATATTTTGTAATCGCAATGTTTAGCAATAATATTGTAGTTATGTTTTCCTGATTTTATGCAGCTCTAGTTTTGACAAGGAAATCCAATCCAAGTCCTCTTTTGATACAGTTTTAAAATGTCAGTCCAGATTGTTGTTTTCAGAAACCTTACCATGTACAGATGTGGAGTTTGTCATAAAACATTAGAGAAAAGATGTCAGAGCTATTGTTTTGGTGGATCTGGGTCCTCAGACATTTTTTTGCTGATATTTGTATAACTTTGACAGTGGCAATGTGGCAATACAAATGGTACCAAAATTTCGTCAGGTCATGTAAAGTACAGACCAAAAGTTTGGACACACCTTCTCATTCAATGAGTTTCCTTTATTTTCATGACTATTGACATTGTAGATTCACACTGAAGGCAT